>JAMQGT020012674.1:0-148196 GCA_024447675.2 Pterophyllum scalare | reverse complement strand
ATGTCATTGTTCCTTGGTTCAGTTCAGGTCCTTGCTCACTGAACAGACACAGTCCTCCCTTGTTTTCATTTCAAATCATATGTATTACAGTAAATGTTATCAAGAATTTTACTAGTTGCCCGTGCATGTTTCAGGGTGTGAGTTTTGAAGAAGCACCCTGATCCGCATTTCACATAAACAAATTGTGCCCTTCAGCCATGAAACTAATTTGACTACAAAACTGCCAAATCCTGTAACACGGAAACAGCCCCTCTGATGGTGAAGTGTTTTTTTTTTAACCAGCTGTTTGCGTTATCTGTTATTCTCAATTACCTTAAAAAAAATGAAGAAATTGTGGACAAGACAATGAGGCTGATTCAAACCCATGTGATTTAAATACATTCTTTGTGTCACTTGCTCAGGGTCAGAGAGGCAGCAATCACCAGTGTGATGGATGTAACTATGCTGGTGGCAAGCAGTGCTCCAGAGATCCTTTCACCAGACCTGTGAGTAGGAATCTTAAAAAAAAAATACATTACATATGTTCTTGGCTTGCCAGCTTTACTTTGACTGTTGGTTGTCATGGTAGAAATCATACCCAGTGTTGCCTTTGGGCTTCTTATAGTCAAAGATAAATTTCTTTGTCAACCAAAATTGAAACAATGATTGAGACAATGGTGAGAATGAATTTAGACAGTTTCCAGTGTGAAAATAGCACTCGTCATCTTTATTTCCCACTAATGTATGTAGGGTGAAGTGTATGATGTGCTGCTTGGCCCAGCAATCTGCAGAGAAGATTGATCGCTACAGAGCCCACGCTGGCACCATCTTCCTACGCCTCCTTCACAGCACAGAGCCTGTAGTACTTCACATTCCCCATCGAGAGGAGCTGTTGGCCATTTTCCCTATGTGAGTCACTCCTGCAGTTAGCCAGTAGCTTTGTGACTCTAACAATTGCCTGTATTTTAACCAGCCTTTAATATTTGGTCAGTTTTGTCACATGTATATATAATGTACTATCGCTTGATAAGGGACACTCTTATGTGCTACACCTTTTGCTGATCCACGACCCATTTGCTCTGTGTTTTAGTGAGATCACAACCACTCTGAACTGGAATGCTCCGTCCCACGCTTTCAAGTATATTGCCCAGCTGCTGGGATTGCCCGAGTATCAGTACCACACCCTGCTGGGGCTCACAGTGTCTGTGGGAGGAATCACAGAGTCCACTGTAGGTGGAGAAGTTGACTATTGTCAAATCTTTACAGTATGATGTACAGATGGGTGACATTTAATCATTAAACATCCAACAGGTCGCCATTTAGTGTTAGGGTTAAGTTAGCATCCACCTCCTGTTTTTGGAGTTTTTCACCTGTAGCAGATGAGTGCCAAATGCATGAATGAGACGTCATTTGAAAGGTAAGATCTTCTAGTTTCTGAAAATGCTCTGATTTAGCATGTGGCTAAAACATAATATAATTTTAACCATGAATGGATCACTGACAACCTAGTGGAAGTTAAGAGTAAGTAGAAAAATGGAAAATCAAAAGCAGACATGTCTTTACAGGACACAAGAGTTCATTGGATGCTTTAATGTGTATGATTCATACACTGACCATCATAACCATCAAGATTTCAAGCACCTTCTTGCTGCTGTTATTAAGTAGCAAATTATTTATTTATTTATTTTTAAAGAATGGGTTTCTACCCTTCTAGCAGCACTCTGATGAAGCACTAAAGCCGCTCACGTTTGTCCCGAACCTTACCAAGACACTACTGGCTTTTCCCTTTATTTTGACAAACATTTTATATTTATAAAACTTTATTTTCCCTTAATTGATTTAGTATTATCTCTATAATTCTACAGATGTGGACAAAATTGTTGGTACTTTTCCATTAAAGAAAGAAAAACCCACAAAGATCACTGAAATAACTAGAGACTGGGAAAAGTAATATAAATAACAACTTACTTATATAAATATAAATAAATATGAAAGATAGAAAATGTAAACTCAATTTACATTAAATAAAATAAGTAAAACTGGAGCACTCAAACTGCAATGTTAAATTAAAATGAAATATTCCAAAGTTAAAACAGTAATATGTGCAATATAGACAAGATATTACAAGTGGAGTAGTTATAAATTTTGGTCACAGGTAGGGATGATTTCCTGTGGAATTCCATGGCCGAATGAGTCTTTTGCTGAATGTGCTCATGTGGCTGTCCAGCACAAGATGGAGAGAGCGTGAATGCTTGTCCAATACGGACCGTAACTTGGATGGCATTCTCCTTTCTGTCATAGAGTTAAGCGCCACACTGGCAACATTACTGGCCTTGCGAATCAGCTTGAGTCTATTATCTGTACCCTCAGTCTCCTACCTCAGCATAGAGGATGGCGCTGGCCACCATGGACTCCTAAAACATCCTGAGCATTGTCCAGTAGATGTTAAAGGACCTCGGTCATCTTAAAATAGAGACCGCTTTCCTAGAGGACTTGTGTTTTTTTTGATTAAATACAGTTTATTGTCAATAAACTTTAGTAAACTACTTTTTTAAAAATTATTATAGATATTTAACGGTATCTAGCAAGCTGGGATGTGTCTGTGTGTGTAGATAAAGCACTGACTCATTTCATTATAGAAATTACATTTTCATAACTCAACATCACACAAATAAGACCAGACATTGGATTTGTGTGTTGTTACTCTGGTGGAGTTTAGACCAGTGGGGGGCGCTATGTGTTTGACGTACTCTGATCTTGTCCCTGTCTAATAGCGCCTGCCATTCAGGCAGTCCTTAAAACCACAGATGCCAGTCTGTCTTACTCCTCTCCACCCGTTTATGTCTCGTCTTTCCTTGGCAATTACCTGAGTGTTGAATCAGACTTGTCCACAGGTTTAAATTGGGAACTTCCCTTCAGCTGAATCTGCAATCCAGCTTAAGAGGTTTCCATCTACTTTCCCCTTCTTACTCTTTGCTCAGCATTACTCAGGAGGCTCAGCTGGGGTTGATCAAGTTCTCCCCCTCATCTGGTATGACCTAACCTGTTAAAATCAGTCATTCATAAGAGAACTTGCACATAATATTGGAGCTGGTTAGGTTATTTCTTAACTTTTAGCATTTATGGATGTGGTAAAGAAAATAAGTTTAAAGCTTGTAATAGCCGCAGCGAGGCCAGTAAAGTCAAGTTCATCTTCCAGTGGTGGCCTTAAACATATTCCCCAAGAGACAGTCAAGCTCTCATCCTGATCTTCCAGCGTTTCTTTACTAAAGATACGTCCTCGGAGATGAGAAGTAGTGATATGTTTGCACAGGGTTACATTTTGGAAACCGAGCCAAGGCTGCATCAATCCATGAGCCAACAATACTTTTCTCACACCACAGGCACATATTCACACAAGCCAGAGAGAAGACGGAGCATCAGACCAACTTTCCAGGAATTGTGTGGACATACGTGGACCACATGACCATAAAAAAAGAGCAGCCAAACAGCAGAAACTGCTGGAGTCTCAAAACAGAGAAAATTAGCAACTAATTTCTTTGAATCCTATTTTAAGGGTTTCAATTTATAAGTTTATAATTTCTGTTAGAATAGTTTTTAACCACTGAAACGCACACAGTGTAAATAACATTTTTTATGAACATTAATGTAGATAAGATTATCAACCACAAAGTTTCAAGGTAACTGTTTATCTATAGGACATTATGCAATTATGTTGTGTCGCTATCTTGCAAATGTCAAGGTTTGACACGTTCTTTGCTACGCTTTCATAATATCTGATGTTTTTCTTTCTCAGGCTCCTCAAGATTGCACTCGCTCAGCAGTAATTTTTGTTTTACAGTCCATATTTCTGTTTCTTATCTTTTTTTTTGTGTGTGTTCACATTACCTACCTTTGCTTTTTAATGACAGAAAAAGACTTGCAATATGGCAGTGTTTTTGTACTGTATGTATTTGCATTCTCAAGTTATCAGTCTGTCCTGTTTTATTGAATATAGTTGCTATTTTTTTCCATTTGGCACAAACATTAACTTACAGACCTCAACCTTACAGAGGCCAAAACTTAGGAATTATTATAGTAAGTATGATGAAAGGTCACACAAATGTATAGAGGAGATTATGATGATATTTCAGATTTGGTCAGGTACTGAGTTGGTGATTTATTTTTGATGAAATGGCCTTCATCATCTAAACTACACAGATTATGATTCTGCACAGACTGTGTTGTACGTTACAGTTTGAATAGTTGGTGGAGCTATATAGCTACAGTGTTGTTTTTTTACTTGTTACAGATAGTATCCAGTTTCTTGGCTTTAAGGTTCCAGCTCCACATTAAGTGCTGGTTTCTCCTGCTTCTGTCCAGGTGCATTTTTCTTCCCAGTCCCTGTTTGACTATCTGAAATTGATTCAGAGCGATAGTGCTACTCTGGGACAGTTTGGAGAAACCTTGCTGAGGATCTTCAAGGACAATCTTCACAATGACAGGTACATGACATTGCTAGATCTGTTACTTCAGTCTCATTTTATACAATAATATAATGTATTTTTAAAGTTACTTCTTTAATTTTGTCTTTCAATGGTTTATTTGTCTCTCCTTTACCTTTTTCAGTGCATTACGTGTTTTTTTTACACTCGTAAAAGCAGCATATATTCTGTCTTTTCCTTTTTTTAGGGTTTCCGTTCCCTTTCTAAAGATGCTCAATCAGATTCTTGCTAACAACTGCTTTGAAATCTTCACCACAGAAGAGAAGTGAGTGCTGTGATTTGTTGTTTTGTTTTTTGTGTTTTTTAAACAAAATGTGGACATCTCTTCAACTAAAGTTTTTCTGTCTGTGTTTTCTAAGTCATCAGTTCTGTGTGGACCTTTTGGGCCTTTGCAAAGAATTCAAAAAGTCCAAAGACATTTCCAAGCTGCGAGCATGTATATCAGTGTAAGTCTGTTCCACTGATAAATGCATACATGATATACATCACTGAAGCTAAATGTACAATGGCTATCCTGGTTTGTGTTTCCCAGTTTATGTGGGATGATCCAGTTCCAAGGTGAGGTGAGGAAGAAGGTTTTGTCCCAGCTGCTGGTGTTCCTCTGCCACTCATTCCCTGTGGTAAGTTTACAAGAGATGAGTGCACACCTATCCTTGATGGTCAATCAGCCTACCACTTTCATCCAGGTTGAAATATTTCAACACCTATTTACAGTACATTGAGCTCTAAAATTTTATAGAGTCATCTATAGCCTTTAGATGAGAGCTGGTTTCATCCAGGGGCTCTGAGGAAAACTAGAGCTCCATCATGCTGTAGTTTTGAGTGAAATGGCCTTATGGGGATACTGTTCAAGAGTATGCAAGTAGGTTTCAGAGTGCTCTAAACACAGTTTCCAGTTCCTTCTGTTCTGAAAAGTTCTGGCTCTGAACACATGAGCCCCACCTACCTGCTGTTCAAAGCTTTTGTTTGTGAGGGGCAACCAATCAGAAGAGTGATGCCTCAAAGGAAGAGAAACTAAAACTAATTTTTGTTTTCAGGCAGTGAATCAACAGAGGGGGCTGCACCTAAGCCTGGTATAAGCTATGATAGGACCATTTTCAACTCAAAGCTACTCAAGTAGAATTTAAGAATGAAATTAAAAGTGACTATAACATGCCCATTTAGTGGCTAAATCAACTGATTTAAATGTGGCTTTGGACAACTGCAGGATGATACGTAACGACTGTGATCAGGTCAAAGCATGTCCATTCCTTAGCTTTTGCATTCTGATCCAGCATAGCTGATGAATAAATTACTGAAATTTGTGGACCTCTTTAACATGAACATATTGTCAGGTTGACATTAGCTAAACCCCATTTTACAGCCTCAGAGAGCTGCTGGCATAGCTGTAGACTCTTGTTCTAATTTGTCTTTTTACAGTTCTTTCTGTAAATACACAAACAAAACCAAAAAAACGGCTCCTTTCTCACAACTGTAGATCAGAAAGACCACAGCCAGCCAGATGTATGAGATGTTCCTGACCTATGATGATGTTGTTGATCCAGAGGTGTTGGATGATGCCATGAATTTGCTAAGTGACACTAACTGGTAAGTGGTCATCCTAAAGTCGGTTATAAAATGTTTTGAATGCTTCAATACCTTCACTATATGCAGGAAAACGTTGCTGTGCTCCTTTCCAGGGAAAGTGACCTCGTCACAGTTCGGACACACAGGAATCAGCTTTGTGATTGGTTAGGAGTCCCCAGGCCACAGCCGATTGCAAAGGTAACCATTTCATGTAATTAGTGAGAGTTTAGTGCAAAAGGTAAACAAATTTAGTTGAGTTGATCCTGATTGCTCTCTTTAATCAGCAGGGCCCTGTCCAGGTTTCCTGATCTCTCGCAGGAAATGAAGAACATGGATAACATCCTGAAGCTATGCTGTATCAGGTAGTCTGTCCATCTGCCAAATAAAATACATGGAAACGGCTGGAATCTGTCAGTCAAAAGACAATAAATGTACAAAAATCAGTTACTTTATTTGGTTTGTCATTATTACTAAAAGGTTCTTGTGTGAAATACACACCTATATATTATAACTCTAATATTTTGTGTGTTCTGGTTACAGCCTAATGTCACTTTGGCTTCAGTAGAACTGTTTACTTGTAACCTGTACCTTGAACGACACGGATAGGTGAAACTGAAACTTTAGTTTGCGTGTACTCCATTGGGACAGTTTCCATTTAGCCATGTTGGCACACACCATGGAATCTCACCGAGACCCTGCTTTCCCTTGGGCCGCACACAGACCTAGTTTTTCTGCATCGGTGGAGGTGCCAAGGGCTAGAGGAGTCTCAGGCCTGATAGTGGAGCCTCCCTGGTTTCCTGTGGAACAGAGCCTTTGTCATTAGAAGCTGATAGTAGCCACATTGTGTCAGACAGCTTCCTTCACAAAGATGGAATTGTTGCATTATTTTCAAATTACGTGGTTCTGATTGTGAGTCACACACTGCAGAAACTCCCTAAGCTGGTAATCACTATATTGCATTACATTTTTTTGTGCTGTGTATAATATGATTAATGTAACTAGGTTTATCCCTGGTCGTGAAACCTGAGATATGTTTTGACCCATTTAAAATGGATTTAAACAACAACAACAACAAAAAATTTTTTATTATCAGATTTGTTTGTTTGTTTGTTTTTTGTGTTTCAGCATGACTGTGTGTGCTGCCAGATCATTAGTCACATCTTTTTTCCAGTTCTTTAACAGATGAAGTCTATCTTATTTTAAACAGCAGCTCCATGACATAAAACTATGAGTGGGGGGGATCTGCTTGTAGTGGTTTACTAAATTGAAAATCAACATCACAGAATGAGGAAATGTGACATGAAGTTTGAGGTTATTTCATATGAAAACCGTGCTCTAGCTGTTTCAGTTACTTTTATGTTTCTTGCATTAGCATAAATGATGTGTTAAGGATGTCAAAGTCATTCAATAACCATTCAATCAGCCTGTGTATAAATGGATATATTAAATATGACTTGATATGCCTTATCACTGTTGGGTAATAACTTTTAATTTAGTGTCTCTGACAAGTGGCTGTGCCTCCTTTCCTACTCATTAACAAGGCCACATTCATACTTACCCTCCATGGGTGTTGTTGAATTTGTCTGAGTAGGCCAATATTGCCGCAGCCCATAATTCAACTTTAATTAATTCTCAGCCAGATGGAAATTCCTGTAGTTACTAATGAAAGAAATGTTGTTTCTCTCAAGGCGGATTGACCGTAAAACGAGTGGCTTTGCTACAGTGCTCAGGGTAGAGAGGAATGCTAATAATTCTAAAAGGCTTACAGTGCACTGGCAGTATCCATGGCAATTCTTCACATACAATGGTGGCCTTTTTTTACTGGAGTGGAGAGGGGAAGGAGGCGTCTTCCTGGTTGATTCAGTTTGGTGCGATATTAAGAAAGAGCTCCTGTGCACTTGCCGCTGTTCAAGTTAATATGACGTTTGCTTTGCTCAAGTTAATGATTATGAAATGGACGGGGTAATGGTTTTTGGGACTGTATGTATCCTAGCTTGGTAGTCTAACAGAGTTGTTACTCATATTATCAGTGGTTAAATATAAACAGGATCTTTCTTATATCATTGCAGAAGTTCCCTGGCATAGATAAGATTTTGATCACAGTTCAGCCTTTTTTGTGCGTCACATTGCCGGTCCCTGCAGGAGGACAGTGTGAGGGCTTTGTGCACTTTTACCATCAATAAAGTCAGGCTCTGTTTTAAGACTTGTTATGGCTTAGAGAAAACGGTGTGTTTCTAATTTCCCTCATGATCCAGTGATTGCTATCAACATCACAGAAGCATATACAATCAAAATCACTTAGGCCCTCACAATCAGTGACTCAACTGTGGTGAACACAGAGGCAAAAGTTACACTAATTGCCCTCTGGATAACCTTTTGTTTATTCATTCAGTTTCTTGATCTGCTCAGTACTTTCTTGTGCTTGAGGGAGCTAAACGGCAAAATATAAAAACGTCTTTCAGTATAAACTGCACTTCACCGAGCCGTTCCAGTACGGATTAAATCCAAACACCAGTGTATGGGTAATCGTATTACTATTGCAGTACAATACACAGTATATTAAATGCCATATTTAATGGTTCAAATGAATCTTGTAAATACAGTAATGCCATAAAGCAGTTTTGCTCCTTGATTTATAATATTGCCGTCAGTGGCCTAATAACCACATAACCACCATGGTGCAGAAGCCAATTAATCTGAGGATTCTTGGCTGTAATTTGAGGATTTATGCAGTTAAACTATCTACTATAATGTATGTTCTATGTATAAAGCTTTTACCATGTTTTCAGTGTGTCCCAACCCTGAGATGGTACTAAAGTTTATTATTCCCAGGTGTTTCTCCTGCTGGGACTTTCTGTATATGGCCTTAACACCTGGAGAAGGAGCAACAACCCCCCTCCTGCTTGTTAGTCAGCTTCATTAGTGAAAATCAGGTTGTAAGCAGGCTAGTGGAGGAGCTGTGAAGCCACTGTCAGAAGTAATGTTTCTGTAAGTTTGAGATGTCTTACAGGTTTCCAGAAGGATTTTAAATCTATTATACAGAATTTTGTAGGTGAACTTGCTTAATTAGAAGTGACAGAAGTTCTTATTCTTCCTAAGCCTCTTTTTCTTCTTTTGACTGCTCTCTTTTGAGGTCGCCACAATGGATCATCTGTCTCCATCTTACCCTATCCCTAGCATCCTCCTCTGTCACACCAACCCTCTGCATGCCCTCCTTCACTGCATCCATGAATCTTGTTTGTGGTCTTCCTCTGTTCCTCCTGCCGGGCAGGCCCATCTTCAACATCCTTTGTTCAGTATATCCTCTATCCCTCCTCTGCACATGTCCAAGCTGTAGACTGAAAAACAACAATGCTTTTCTTCCTAGATTGTTGCTTTGTGTTCAGCACTACCCTCCGCAGTATGTGTCCAGCCCCATCGTTGCTTGTGGAAAAGAGAAGGACTGTCTCAAATGTCATAAAAGCCATGGCTCATGAACTTTAAGAAAACTTTAGGAAACTGCAGAAACAAAGTTTAGGTAGAAATGACAGAAGACGTAATTATATGACTGATAGAAATAGCAGATATACGATAATCATATGATTGATAGAAATAGCAAAAATGCTATAATTATGAATATGACAGCTGATGCGGTCTCCCTCCAAGAAACCGCAGTCTTTATAAGTTAGCAAAAAGCCATAATCAGCAGCACACCAGGCATGCGCTCTCTGCCGAGGAAATTACCACGTTGTTTGGAATTATAGTCATTTGGACATGGAAGCAGCTGGATAAGTTTGGGAATGTGGCTTAATTGCTAAGCCTGTGTCCTTTTTGTAGACCACACGTTAATGGGTGGTGTGTTTTTATATCAACAATGCCTACATTTGCTTGCAGATAATGTGGCTAATTGAATGGAAAAGTTGTGTTTTTAATTCCCTCTTGTTAGTCGGAATACATTTTCTTATGCATTTTTTCCATATATATTTTCCATTCATGTATTTGCTTGTATAATGGGCTCTTAGTTTAAACTCTGACCACCTTATTCAGTAGCATTCAGTAGCCTATTAAACAGTTCCCCTAGCTCATGTCTTCTGAATACTGACTGCCCTTGTTAGAGCATGGACCTTCCAATTAGCTTCCTTCCTTATCGCTGCTGACCTGGAGGAGGCTGACAGCTGTTATCAGCTCCAGCACCTCCCAGATTCCACATTCACCATTCATAGTACATACACAGCGTTTCTGTGTACTTGCATCCTCATAGGGAACTGTGTTTATTGTGGAGCTGTAGTTGTCTGACCTGTGAGCAGTGAAGGACAGATACTGTTCTGTTATTATTGCCTGAAAGTGCAGGACAGGAGCTTGTAAACCAGATGGGTTGTTTGGGTTAAAATGACATCAAGAAACCTGCTGAGAGTTCCTTGTTGACTTCTGAGTGATGTCCTCCATCCATTGTTTGTTTGATAAAAGAAGTTCAGGATTGCTTACTTAACATCATTTAGAATTGTCGAGGTTTTTCTGCCAGATAAGATTTGTTATGCATTCATAGATGTTTGGTTATGGGTATGATAAGACTAAATTTAGCTTTGAAAGGCAAGCTTTTTTTTTTCTTACTCTCTTGTTCTTCCCTGAAGTTAAAGATCCAACAATACATCTAGTGTATAGAGCAACTTTATTGCTTGGCCAACATATTTTGGCTTATGGCCTTCGTCTATCTCATAAAACATATTACGGGCAACATTTTAAAATAGGGTAGGTACAGAGCAGAAAAAATACAAAACAACCAATCACAAAGATCCACATGCACAAAGGTCATTGACGCACCAACAAGGATGGGCTGTGATCTTGTGGTTTAGCCGAAACGCATTGGTAGAGCAGTGAAGTTGTTCTATTTACTACAAGTGTTGCTAGATCTTTCCATCACACCAATGCCATTTTACCATGCGGTTTTGGGCTTGAAGGGAGCAGTGTCTCGGTCCAGTTCAGATGAAACTCCTCTTCCTGTTATCTCTCTGGCCCTGGATGAACCTCATTTGTTTTCTATGTTTGTGAGCCTGTCTTCAGAGGTTGTCCTGCTGCTGCTGCTCTGTGCTCTTGAAGAGTGACTTCATGGAGACAGCTCAAACTTCAGGGGTCTGGCTCGCCTCTTGTTTGGACACTGGCCAGAATGAGCTCATCCATGACAGTGCGTCCAGCTGCTTAGTTGTAGGAGTGCTGTTGTTTCTTGACCTTTTCACCCGGCAACAACTCTGTGTGGTGGCTGGTGTGAGGATGGGGGTTAGTGCAAGTGTGACACGGTTCCCAGAAGCTCCGGCAGGGACTGACCACTGGCAGCCTGCCGCCCCCTCGGCGCCTGCTAAGCAGCACGGCCTCAGGCCTCCACTGTTCCCTACGGAGAGGCCCAGTTTGTTCTGGACACACGCCAGCACTGAGCGGTTGGGGGCAAGGCCAGGTCAGCTCTCAGGGGTGGTCTTCTAGTCCATGCGTGTGAATGTATGTGATGTGTTTGGAGCCATGATGATTAGCTCGTGTTTTGTTTTTGTGTGATTCTGTTATTTTTGCTTTGGTGTTAAGCTCTAGGGCTGTAGGATCTCTCTCTGTCTTTGTCGAGTCCCCCAGCGTGTCCTGGGAATAGAGAGGAGGAACAGCACACAAGAGATTATGCTTCTAATTCATTCAGCTATTTCTATGAAGATAAATGCTGATGGGGTGTGGATCCTGAAGGACGCTGTTGTCAGTTAGGGGATACAGAATTGCTAGTTCCAGCACTGCTACTCATGCTACACTTCCATGTGATGGTGCTGTATAATATCAGTGTGAGTTAGAGATCTCTGGAGCATATAAGGTATCAGCAGGCCAGAAAGATATCCCCTGGGAGGAAGATAGCTGCACTGGGCTGTGTGCTGGGCTCTGTCACTCAGTCATCTCCTGGCCTAACACAGTCAATCTGGTCTCAATCTGCAGCAAAGCACACGAGCAGGATGGGGGCAGCCAAAGGTCAGAACCTGAGAAGGAGTCATATCTCTCCCTCTCTCCCTCCTCTTTCTTGTGATCTACTTCTCCATCTCCACTACTTGGCCACCTCCTCCAATGCTTCACCCACTTCTGCCTTAGCTCACCATTTGGAATCCATTATCCAACCCAGCTGGAGTTTTCTGATAATTAAAAGGAGACGTTCTCGATGTTCCCTCTCAGATTAACGGCTGTTCTCAGGGATCAGTCATTGGCAGGGCGAACACAGCAAGGAGACTGGTGCTCATCCAGAGCCAGGGGTAAATCCTAGTGTACATATATAGTGTGAGCGAAATCCGTGTTTTGTTTTGTTTTAAGTTAGCAGTTTTGGAGCTGGGATTTGCGATATGTAGGAGCAGAGGCTGGGGGAAGTAGTGTTCATCTGGGGTAAGTTAAGGCTGTAGTGTGCAAAAATAAGCTATCAAAAACATCTGTCACACAGCAGAGTTCCTCTGAACTCGTGGGTCAACTCTGGAATTGGCTTAATTTGCCTGCAAAGTTTGGCAGTGGTGCTGCTCAGCACAGAGGCCAGACACACTTGTTGTTACATTCTGATCAAACCGACCCTCCAAAAGTGCACCTGGTCAAATTGAGTTCATCACGCATCTCTGAAACTGTGTTTGACAGCGTTGACTTTTATTACGAGGACTTGGCTCAAATGGATATTTGCATTTCATTTCTCTTTTCACAGTTGATGAAAATTGTACCCGTTATTCAAATATCCACGTGGTATGAGAATAAAAATCAGCACTAACACGAACCTTCTGTCCAAATACATTAATTTGGTTAAACAAATTCATAAAAAAAGAAAAAGTCAAAGTTGAAGTTTTAGCTAAAGAAGACTTCATCTGATGCAAAACAAAATGAACTCCCATGCACTAATTAAACTAGTGAGGGTTTTCTGTTAGTTTAAACAGATGAATCACATCAGATTTCAGAGGTTATGAGTTTCAGCTAGTATGAGTCATTTTCCTCTCTTACACCCTCCTTATCTGTGAGCACATCTGCTAGACTCAGGTTATTTTCTCTGCATTTCTTACTGTTTTTTTTTTCCTGACAAATTTAAGAGTTACCAATTTGCAGTGTGACCTCAGTCTAAGTCAGTCACTTGTTTGCTGTGGAAGCATGTGATAAGTCCGAATGACAGTGCAGCCAATTTGATCTCTCGGGGTAGTGTACGAAGCATAGCTGATCTTGAACTTGTGACACACAGCTAGCCTGACAATTCACAGCTGCGGGGCCCCAAAGATCATCACAGGACTCTTAAATCAGATGATATGGTAGCTGATATGGTCTATTTTTGCATTATGTTGACAGCTTTTCTGCAGTTATATATTCTTCTGTCATGTGAGGCTGTAAATGTTTCAGGATGCGCCTTGTTTCAGTGGCAGCTGTATCCTCCGATCAGAAGACACAGTGTGACGCTCGCGTTACTTTATAGTTGCAGCTGAGGTCAGGTCTTTTGAAATCAGTGGCATAGTCTTGGTAAGAACAGGGTCACAAGAATTATTACTCATCTTCATGGATCTAAAGAGGAGATCCAGGCCACTTTAGAAACAAACAGCTTTTATGGCAATGTGGATCTGCTCCAACGTACTATTAAAGGTAGCATAAAAAGCTCAGAGCCCTGTAGATGAAGATCTAGTCTTCAACTGTTCATGTAATTTATTTAAAAAAAAAAAATCAGGTATGTTTTTTGCACCTTTTCTCGGTTCTCAAATCAGTCTTATTTGCTCGTGGATTTAAAAAAAAAAAGCAGTTTAAACATTTCCATTGTGGTTGTGGCCAGTTTTGTCTTGTCTGGTTAACCTCAGGGAGACAGATTAGTGTCGTGTGTTGAAAAGCTCTCAGCATCTGTTTGTTAGCAGCTTCCACAGTCAAAAATAGTAGAGCACAATTTGTTTTTATTACAGCCTTTTCAGTCATTTCTGCTTTAACACCTTGTCTTTCTCCATAAGTCCTAATTACAGGGCTGGAAGTCATGATGTGTTGGCACATAACCTCTGCGTCTCTTAAAATGTTTCACCTGCCTCATGCATCATTTCCTGCCAGCCTCCAGTGAAAACAACAGCCAGGGCTGTTGCAATGCCACATGTGTGTACTTGTTAACATGATAAATATTACACTAGTTGCAGCACTTCAGCATTGTTGTCAAAAGAGCACTTAAACTTTATGTAAACTAGCAGCGAAAAATCTCATTTTAGAGGCACTGAACCAATCAAAGCACGAATCTTGAAGTTAACGCCTGCTATTACTTGACTCTATGTGTGATATGAGTTTGCGGGCACATTTTTGCATGCTTATGTTTAAAGCCCAGTGTGAAGAATGTCTTTGAAATCAGTCGTGTGCTGGGAAACCGCAGGCTGGCAGTGCAAGTAACAAAGAGGGTTTTAGTCGAGGGGCCTCTTGAGTCAGCGATGCCATGCCTCTCTCTCCCCTACATAGAAGGCCTGCTGCTGTAGTCACAAGGCAATATCAGCAGCCTAATAAGAAATTTCTTCTCTGCTCCAATCAGAGGAATTCAAACATGTGCCTGGGCCAGCCGCCTTCCTCTCTATTCCACTATTTTAAGAGCCAGACCAAGGGGGGTGGAATTACACTCCAATATACTTAATCATTTCCATCAGTGATGTGGAATACAGAGCCCCGCTGCTCCGGGGCTGTTTCCATGAGGCATATTCACTGTCCACATAAATGTCCTCAAACAATTAAGGGGAGCTGCACAGCTACTACTTGTACAGAAGCTTTTGAAATTGTCAATAATGTGCGTCACGCCTGCGTTTTAACCGAGCAGTGTACACAGAGTAACTGTAGTGCTGAGAAAGAGAGGAGATAGTGAGAGATTTTGGGGGTGCAAAAGAAAGGACAGTGGATGCGGTCGCAGTGGTCTACCAGCAGCTGTCATCCTAAACGAGTGACTCAACTCTAGGAAGTGGCTTTTAACATACAGTCTAGAGTAAAGGAAGTGTGCACATTGCTCTAGTCTGATCAACTGTTTATCAGCTTATTCCCTTTTATCCTTCACGTTCAGTTGCATGTGCCCGGTGTCAGAGAGGCAGTGTTGTCACTTATGGCTTCTTCTTTTTGTTTGTAGTGGTCTTATCATATTTTTCTGAGGTCCCTCCGAGAGACGAGAAGATAAAATTGCAGGATGTGGGATTCCCCCCACAAGAAGTAATCATCCCTCTTCCCGCTTGTCCTGTCATCTGTGTGGTTAAGGGGGCGGGGGTTCAGAGGAAGGAAAAACCGTGTGCAGAAGCAAAGGCGAGCTCGCACGCTGCGGGGAAGATCACAAAGACTTTGGCAGGACGGTGGCTGTGATGTGGCGGCCCTCTGATACACATGGTCACCATTCTGGCCCTGGATGGCAACAGGAGTCGTGCTCACCGGAAAGCCCCTGCCGTCTGCTGCGTGACACAAAAAAAAGGCTGCTGTGGCCCAAACGTTTCTCCACCTCAGAGCTGCCACTGCCCAGTAAGACCCGGACAGGACTCTGGAACAAAGCAGCAGTTAATCCAACCTCGCCTTAGCAACTTTGTGTTTAGAGGATTCAGAACAGTTTATTTTAATTGGTCTAAATCTTCACGTCATTTATGCTGGTGTTTGCAAAACCAGAAGATTCAGTGAGTCCCGTAACCACCAAGTCATCACTGACGTTTAAAGGTGTAGTCAACCCCGTCACACAGTGTTTTGATTTTCTTGCTTTATTATTGCCAGACAGCTTAACCTCTCCTACCAGTGCACCCTCTGACACACTCTGCATTAGTTGTGGTGGAAAGACAAGCCTCTGCATGTGGATGAAACAATAGCTGCATAAACCGTATTTATCATGATGGCAAGAGGGTAAACAAGCAGTTGTTCTCCTGTGTGGTCCTTCTCTTTTATTTGAACTTTTGCGTGCTCTACTTATCACCTAAAGTATCCTGAAGAAACTCTGACATGAAAGTTTGCCAGATCACAACCTGAAAGTTTGATTCCGAGTTCACCTGAGGTGCAGTTGGTTCATGAATGTGGGTGCACCGACTAGCGTCACAAAGTGTGAAGCATTAAATGCGCCATGGATGGGAAACGACGCCAACTGATTGTTAACAGTGAGTAAGTGTGAAAGTCAGCACAGCGCAGGTGAGATAAAAGGTTACAAGAAAGGAAGGAGGGAATTTTTAGTGCTATATTGGACCTGGTAACTTTTTTCTTTTTTTCCTCGTAAAGTTCTACCTTTTATCTTTGCGGTTAAGTGGGGCTTTAAGCAGTCTTTGCTGAAAAACAGCACACATTTGTTACAAAGTAAAGGCAACAAAAATAAATGAACAGACATTGTGTAAGGGGGTTAATCTACAGTGAGAGGTAGTTAAAACAAATAATCATTAGACGAATACCTTCAAAGCTAATCTCTTCTACTCTGAGAAATCACATAACATCCT
Source organism: Pterophyllum scalare (assembly GCA_024447675.2). Lineage (NCBI taxonomy): Eukaryota > Metazoa > Chordata > Actinopteri > Cichliformes > Cichlidae > Pterophyllum > Pterophyllum scalare. Next base: position 131,758 of record JAMQGT020012674.1, on the reverse strand, counting down.
TAAGTCACAAAGAAAGGACTGGGGGTGACTTCCAGAGGTGTAGGATGCAATGTTTTAAAAGCTAAAATAAGTAAACATATCTTACAAAAGATTTTTAGTTATTTTATAGTAGAGTTGCTTGGTCTGAGCTAGCCCTGCTGTTTTACCCAGCTGTGCAAGCCATATGTGCAGGAGGGGGAGGATCTATGGATTTGTGTTATATACAGGGACTGAGCCAAGGGGTGCTGAGAGGTGGCCACTGCCACCACAGACAAACATTTGGCCGTTGTGGTCACCCACACACAACTAATAGTGAAGTTTTTTTAGAAGCTGCATGCGTACTCAGAGAATTAGAACTTACACTAAAGGGGCGTCCACACAGCAACGTGGCGACCGGAGTCTGTAGAAGGTGAAAGACATCCAGCGACTTCAAATGACTGCAGGTAAAATAACCAATGGTGATCTGAAGTGGGCAGGTCCAGAGTTAAACTTGTTCTCAACTTCAAGGTGAATCACTGAAGCGACTGCTAGTGAGAGTGTAGGATACCTTTGATCGACATATGACAGGGGTAGCAAATGCATCAGAGGGTTACCTAGGCAATCGGAGCTTGGAGTCCCTGCTAGCAAGCAGCCGTCAGCTTCAGTTCAAAGCAATGCACGACGAGCGCCTCTGTGGTATTATTTTTAGCAGCACAACCACCCATTTAAATTCCAGTTATTCATGGACTTTATCAACAGTTTCTGCTGGTTGAAGGTGAATAGATTATTTCATGAGCGACCTTAATGTGAGACAAAAATTGACCTGCAATTTCAACAAGAAAACAACAAGACATCAGCTTCTATCCTGCTTCAGTCTTACTATAATGATAGTAGCGTGCGTATATGTATACAAGTTCTGTATGTAGCTCCTCAACAGGTGTGCCGATCTGAACGAAACTTTCCCCGAATATCGTCACACATACAGCAATTAACTGCCGCCTCCACTGATTTCACAACCAAACAGGATTATAGATTGATGGTATGTGGATTTTGAGTAAATCTGTAAATTGCAATAGCTGTAATATTATACCTATAATATTCAGTAGGCCGCCAATATAGTATTCACCAATTATTTTTTATGAGCCAGTTGCAAGACCCAAACACCAGCATAATTTAGCTTAGTATGCAGTGAAATTCTTCTCTACAAATAGCTTTTGAGCCACTCCACTGTGAACTTTACTATTTAGACTGCTTACTATTAGACCTTGAGCAACACTTAGTATAGTGAACCATCTGTTGTCAGTCATTCGACAGAAGCGTTTAGATAGTCAGCGGGATTTCAGCTAAATTGGGTGAGTCATTAACGAGGAGTTATGAGTAGAGTCGGTTTTTGTTTCCCCAGAAAAGCAGTAGCAGCGTTATGACTGCTCAGGTCTGCTGTTTACAGTCTGTGATGGCCTTTGACTCCTCCCCTCCTTTGCTGACCCCCACCAAATCCTGTATTTATTAAACAACCCCACCACCTGTCTATGCAAGAGGAATGTGAGTGCTGTCAGGGCCCAACAACCACCGCCACTGCTGCTGCCAGTTTCTGCTTCCATTTTGGTGGAGACAGGAGAGGGAGGGAAAGATTAACCGCTGGACTGCTGTGGTTTTAGGGCTGCCTTACAGGACCATGCAGACTGCTGGTTCTCTCATTAGCCTCCCTCTTTTTCCTTCCAAATTCTCTCTTTCCCCTTCATTGCGCCGCGATGTGCCAGTGGGTTTTTTGGAATACTGAAATAGCCTGTGTCTTGTTTTATTTGTCAGGCATTCAGTAAGAATTCCCCCTCCAACCCACAGCTGGCTCAGGAATGTCCTCTCAAGTCTCCACTCACTTCATCACCTCCTTGTCCCCCACTCCCTCTTTATTATTTCCCTCCTCTCTTCTCCTGCACTGGCTCTCCATTGTCCTTCTCTCCCCACATTGCTCCACATTTTATCTCTTTCCCTCATCGTGTCCCTCTATCTGTCTGCTCGTCTTTTCAGGGATGGTCGTTGGGAAGGGGCTGACATGGGGAGAAGAGTTGATCGGTGCCAAAGCTCACAAACTGCTCACTGCAAACACACAAAGAGTTGCTGTGGAGATGAGATCACATATGGCTAAATTGAATTTCTGCACTTTGTCTACCCGCTCACTTTTATTATTTCTCTTTCTGTCTCTGCCTCTTGCGCTCCTTAATGTTACTTTTCCCTCTGTGCGATCCTGTAGAGCTCATTTATTTATTCTAATAATCTCTCAACTGTCTACTTTAAAAAGATGGCTCATAAGTACCTGACAGTTTTTAATAGAGATACACTAAATAAAGTGATGACAGAAAGAAAGTACTTACATGTGAAGGCCCATTGTGAATCCCCTGCATCTTATTAGGTATAACAGTGAAATCATGGCTAAAACAGGATAGTGTTTACTGAGAGTATTGGGACTGACCTTTAAAAATAAAAGACATGGAGAATTGATTAAATTAATGTGCACCAGTAGACTGAGGTGAAATTACTTTCTGTCTCAGGTTTGAATGCATCACTGCCCATCTTCCCAGGTACAAATGTAAATAATTTATAGGCGTCACTGCATGAGTCCTTTGCAGCAGGTAGTTCTTTCATAAGTTTCTGTTCAGGATTATAGTGTTTTTGGTCTTCACTTCAGGTGAAGAGGTTTATCTAACCTGAAAGGAGCTGACTTTTTCATCCTTTCAGTGCAATACATGCATGCAATACACTTGTAAATACACTTCTTTCTTTTTTTTGGCCAGAGTAGCTGCCTACTGGGGCCAAAAACAACAACAGGAGTGGGACTGAAGCAAAACTGTAAAGTTGTGGGCTAGAAAATGAAAAACTGAACTGAAAGGATGCTATCAAGCTTTGCGTAACTGCAGTTGGGTAATAATTCTCTGCTGGGAATCCCAGTCACATACAAGTGGGCCTATTATTGATGTTGATTTAGAAAAATACATTTCAGCTTCTTTAAGGAGAATTGAGCCTCAAAACTTCAGTTATCTCCCCCTGGGGATGCCGCCTCAAACCAGTCAGGCTGCAGTTTAGAGCCATATCAGTCCAGACTTCTATAAGATAAGCAGTGAAGGCACTGAGGAATTTATATAGAAGGGAGTGCTTCATATATGGATGTTGCTGCAGAGAAGCTACGAATTCTAAAACACGAAGCACAAAGGCCGATCCACAGATCCAAAAAGAAAAAAGTTTCAAAAGGAGATTTAAAAAGATTTTACGGATTATACATTCTGATCTCTGACAGTTTGGGAGTTCAAATGGGAAATGCCCGCTAAACTTTGTTTACTAACTGAGGCCTCGGGATACTCACCAATCCAAGCAAGCTCCCAGGCACATTAGGGGATTAGTAAGGTAGTGAGATAATTCAGAGCGCAGCCATTTAATGCTTTGAAAGTCATTAGTAAGATTTTTAAGTATCGGTGCAAAATTGAACAGGCAGCCAGTGTAAATTTGCCAGTACTGGAGTAATAGGTATCCTTTTGCATAAAAATAACACATATTCATCTTTAGCTCATCCAGCCAAAGGACCAATGAACTTGCACCATGGTGAGGCATCCTTCATCCGTCCACAGTTCTAGAGAATCGCTGCTCCTCCATAAGAACTACTTTAGCCAAATTGTGCACAAGGTCACGGTCACATTGGTTGTCATCAACACATTTTCATTAGTTTTTGCAGTGCTGTGAAGCAATCACAAGAATATGTGTCACTTCCTGTTTGTGCTTCACGCATTACATTAACCTTTGAATTTTTCAGATTTGGTCAGGGCCAACACCCTAGTTTTTCCGGTCTCATTGATCTTGACCATCAACCACAAGATTTTGGTTCATCCTTGAGTACAATTTTGTGTGTGTGTGTGTGTGCCTAATTTAAAGACACTTCCATAAGGAATTCCTGAGACAATGGAAGAGAAGGGTTGGTAGGACGACCTGATAACACAATGACTTCAGTTGCAGAGGCATAAAAAGAGATTGATGAAATTTGAAGTTTTGAAATGTGAACATATTCCAAAAATACCTTCCCTGAGCAGAGTTTGTCCTTAAATAGTCATCCAGTGGAGTGCATCAGAAGTTGTATGGCAGCATGGTTTTGAATTGTCCACAGAGGACTATTTTATGAGTTCAAATACCTTTGACATGCCACAGGGGTGAGCATGTGCTCCCTGCTAAGCTACCTGCTCTCAGCTCTGCAGAAATCAACAGCCAGCTTAAAAGAGATTGCTCAAGGGGTGTTACTAAGTAAGCATAGCTGTTATAAAGTACAGCCAAAACCTGTGATCCCCGTCTGTTTCTAATGATTTACAGCAAGAGGCCGCGGTCTCCTTCATTTTCCAGTCTTGTGGGGAACAAAGGGAGCGTTGTTCAGGACACGGAGACTGTAGTAGAAGCAGATCTATAGATGGGGTTAGGTCAATGTTAAGGTGGTTCAGTGAGTGTGTGTTCTTTTCCCCTGAACATACACAACAGCTGGGTAAGGTTTGTCTATACTGAGTTCCAGACTCATTTTTGATGTTGAAAGATAATAATCCAACACATCGTGGCCTCTGGAGGAAGTTTGATTCCCCTCCCCTCATGGTACACTGCCATAAAAAGTTTTATCATGCTACAGTATCTTCCAGAGAGCAGAGCTACACCCAGTGTTTCCGATTCTCTCCACCCCCTCGGTTTTGTCTTTCTCTCAAACATAAGTTACTTTTTAAGATCAAGAAATTCCACAGAATGATTAACACAAATTTCTCCACGGAAAATTGCTCAGAACAACTATGAATGGACTCCTGCAGTGAATAAAGCTGGCTGTGGGCTTTTGTGGACTATATATATATTCTAATGCTCCATCACCATGCCATGAATCCATTGTTATGCTCTCCGTCTCCCAAACACAACAACGGAGCAGAGCATCATGAATAATACGGCATCTAATACCTCATGAAATATACATTAGTTGAAGTGCTTTCAGAGCTCTGTAGCACATCATCCTTCATGATTCATACGTGCTCTCTCCCTCATGTGAGGGAGAGAGCCGGTGGAAGCACTTGTTGATGGTGAAGCTAAAGTGAACCAGATGTACTGGATGGGACATGCTGCGTTGCTCCTCGCTGAGGTAATTCCTGGGTTCTGTTTTGAGTTGGTATATCATTTGCATGCTCACACTGGTGTAAACTTTAAAGACAAACAGGGAAGTGTTTTGTGCAGGTGTTAAAGAAGTTATTTTGCTCAGTTTGGCATGATCCCAAAGGGAAAATTTAGTAAAGAGACAAGGGGGAAAAAACCCCACTGGAATCCATACTTCCCCTATAGAGTTACTGGAAAATTTGTCCTAAGGAGTATTTCTTAGGAAGAGTGGTTACAGTCCTTCCAGCCACAGCCTCCCCTCCTCTGAACCTGTGAATCACGAGCAACACATAGAACCACAGTTCTGTTAAATGTGAAGGCAATATGAAAAGCTCCTTTATGGAAATGGAAATTTACTGGCATTTATACAGCACTTTCCCAGTCTTACTGACCACTCAAAGCCCTTTGGTTAAATGTGGCTTGTAATTCATACATTCATACAACGCTTTATGCCTACTCTAGCCTACTTAAAATCACTCGTTGACCTAACGTGCATTTATAAATTACACATTTGGGATGTCAAAGAACGCTATGGTATGCGTAAGAAAAGAAAAGAATGGTAAATATGTGGTATGTCTTTGAGAAACTGTATCTCAACAATTTCCCTTTCCAATGGTCTGTATCCAGTTCTGTCACACACGAGACTGAACGAGAGCTTTTCCTGGAGCATATCTTGCAAGAAACCTTGAAGGCCAGATCATTAGCACTTGTCGGATAATGTATGTCCTTGTGCCCAAATGGTCCCAGACACAAGACAAAGGCGTTACTCCCTCATACTTTCCAGGAGGGAAAACTGATACGCCAGACCTTGAGTCCAGAGCAAGGCTTTCGGGAGACTTTGAGTTGTTCTAACTCGTCTCATTCAAACATACCTCAGTGAATGTAAACACATATAATACACAAAACACTGACTGGAATGCCAAGATAACAAATAGTACGTTTCACTTGCGACTCAAGGTTCCTCATTTGTGCCTGTTTGAGGGAAGCTTTGGATATTTATTGCTTCCAAAGTGTCTTCAGAGACTTAGGGATACAGATGAGGTGCGCATTGCTGTGTTGGGCACAGCACTCTCTAACCCAAAACAGAAAAACAGAACCTTAAGACTGCTGGTATAAGCACTGAAAATCAAAACCACTGGTCTCCTCTATGGTCTGTTGCGCAACTCTGCTTAACATAACAGTGACTTACCTGACTTTGACTTTCATGACTTGCAAGATTAGATTAGCTGGACTAAGCAGGGGGATGACTTACACTTCTTTTTTTTTTAAAGCCTTCCCCAGAGACTGTGAAGAACTGAAACAGCCATTGTTGCCCATGTCTATCCCTTTATGACTACAGTGCAGATGTGCAGCTGACAAATCTGTATCACCTACGCGATGCTATCATGCCAATATGGACCAAAATCTCTGAGGAGTGTTTCCAGCACCTTGCTGGAATCTATGTCATGATGAATTAAGTCAGCCCTGAAGACCAAATTAGATCCAACCCAGTACTTGGAAGGTGTAAAGGTGAGTGTGCACTGCCATTTCCCTCCTCTAAATCCAAGAGTTTGTTTAAAATAGACTTAAATAGGATGAATCTTCATGCTGTCTGATATTCTGTAGTCACAAAGTACCACCATCTTTCATCAGATATTTTACACACCAAGTTCAGCAGGGACAGCGTGCAGGTCCATTCTTAGGTAAACACAGAAGTTGCAAAGCGGAGCCCTGCTGTCCTGGTTCGTTGTCGGGGGACCTCAGGCATGCTTGGACACATCAGCCCTGGATCACATTGCTTTTGTTGGGCCTGTCTGAGGTCCACACTGCTCCTCATGACATCAAAGGGTCATGTCAGTGTGTGTTAGCAAAGATGAGAGGCGGTAAAAGCACAACTCAGTGGAGTGTGATCAGTAGGGGCCACGGTGCACCCTCTGGACAACACCGTGTTGTGTTAGCAGGCAGGGTAATCATGCAGCACTACCAAAACACCCAAACACAGGAGCCGAGATGAGGAGCCAGCTTGAAAAGGTGTACAGGACAAGAAAGAACAGGTGATGATTAGGATGGAAAAGGGGTTTAGGTGGAACATTTGGATGGAGGCAGAGGACACTGAATGGCTAAATGTGGGTGAGACTCTGTTCATGTGGTCAAATGACTCACTGAACACACATCAGAACAAAAACAGGCTACTGTGTTATCTCCTGTATGTGCCACTGGACTGAATGCATGTGCAACATTTGGCTATTTGATAAGCGCTACAATAGGACAGAGGTGAATCAGGTTGGGAGAGAGGATGGTGGAGGTCAGGAGTCACCACACAGGAGGAAAAACATCCTCTGCAATACTCCCAAAAGTCACATCCCCTAATGTTGCTGCAGCCAGACCTGAACATCCTCTCAGCAGTCCAAACACAGCCATGCTGTTCCCTGTACACCTAGTCTGTAACAAATAACATGGGATGAAAAAGTCATCTGTGAAAATGTTTGGATTGTTATGTCTGAGAGGCACGCCTGTTATCGCCCGGCTGTTTGTATAATATTTTTATACGCTGCTGTTGTGGTTTCGTTAAAAAAAAAAAACACCCCTCTTAACCGCTTGATTTTCATGTTTTAGTTTTAGAAGACAGATACATATCTGTTTGTGAATTGAGGAGAATACTGTAAACCTGATGCTTTGAAGGTCAATGACAAGTAGAAAAATACATTGGATATATGAGGTTTTCACCACTTTTTGGCAGTGCAAGTTTTAACTGCTTTTTCTTATATAAAAGAAATAGACAAAGCTTCATGTCTCATATATTTTTTCTGTATTTTTGTTTCCATTTTCTCCACAGTAATCTCTTCAAGAGTCATTTAACATTTCTGTGTGCAGACGGCAGTTATTGTCCTTACTGCTGTGAGTGTGTGCTGGCTCTTCACAGTGCCGGTGGCAGAGAAAGACGTGTTTTATCGACAGGTGTGACTCCTGACCCTTCCTCTGTCTGTGTCTGTCGACACATCTAACCCTGATGTCTCAGCTCAGGCGTGGAGAGACATGCTGCACCACCGCCGGCTTTGTCTGCTCACCTGCTCGCATGAATACAATATCCAGTCTGTTAAACAGCAGCAGCTCAATGTTGTAATTGCTCTTGACTTTGCAGCTTCTACCTGGATTGTGCAGTCTTGTTGCTGACGAGTTAAAAAACACGGAAATATGATTGAACATAGAGCCTGTTTTTCTGATACCATGTATTCAATCTTCTGAACCGCCTTTCAGTGAGTAATGAGGAGGGGACTGATCGTAAACTACTTGCTGATGTTGAGCAAGAATTTGCACCCTGGAGATGATGTCAAAGCCCAAATATCTCTTGGCAATTCACCAGTGAGTTTCCTTAATTTATTTACTGGACAGCAAGGTTAATCTTTACACAAAGATAACATTCTTGGCAAGACTCCTGGATGACACACACACACACAGGCATACGCGTGTATACTTTCATTCAACCGGCAGATGACTCCAGATGTTTCCTAAACAGATGAAAGGCAGGGAAGCTCCTCGCCAGCCTGGATTAGACTCAACGAACGCTCGGAAGCTGGCCAGCTGGAAACGCCCAGGTCTCCGTACTGTATCCTTCTCAGTGGCCCTCACAGCCGAGGGTCCATAGTTGTGATTTATATCCCCAGGAAGTGTCTGGCTCGTGGGGAGGATGAGGAGTCTGACACCACTGTCATTCAATAAAGCTTCATGATAAGAGGAGATAAGAGAATAGAGGAAACGAAAAAAAATGAAAACAGTCTCTAAGAATACACTGCAAATGTGCTTGTTTCAGGATGTTTATTAATACAGTTAGACTGGCCTTCTTTTTGGCAATTTCATATTAGTGGACAAATTAGTTCTCATTTTTGGTTTTAGACTGGCAGCAAGGAATTATTAAAGCTCTCCAGCAGACTCGTCTTTCACCACGGATTCATGGAAATGTCAGGATGTTATTAAATCTGCCACTGTGGCTCTGCAGAGCTTGTGGTCAAGACCTAGACTTACCCTTAAAAAACAAAACAAATGGCAACTTAGTGAGGCTCCAGCCGCAGCCCGAGGTGTGCAAGCCACCCACATTTTTCTTCATTGTATCTGAATAATGCAACATCGGTGGAAGCCGCAAACCTCTCAAAATGTCACTGAGAGTCAAAAGTAGGTGTGTCTTTCACCTGAATGGGAACAATTATGGTGTTACCTCAGCTCAATACAATGGGCCCATTGTGAGAAGTATATCTCCATGGGCTGCTGCGAGATGAGAGTGGGACAGGGTTGAGGTGCGGAGCGAGCCCACTGCTGAATCACTTCCTTTGTTTGCAGACATATCCTGGGATTTTTTTTTTTTTTTGATCATATGGTTGGAATGGATGAGGCTCAAAGATGCTTAACTCTGCTTACAGTCTGGGCTGCACACTGCGTCAAACGCGAAAGCACGTTTAATCTTGCACTGAATAATGCACATTCTCACTTTAGAAAACAAAATGCTAATAAAACAAAACAAAACAAAAGTGTATTATTTCAAATATTTTACATAAGTTGTGTAAATGTATGGTGTTTTGATTTAGTACACATGGTAAAGAGGATGCAGCCTTTTGTCTTTTAGACTCATTGATCAGGCGATGCACTGCATGCTCTGCTCATGCCTCCTTTGTGATGGAGTATGCATGTGTGTGTGTCACCTGCTGCAGCTCTTTCAGCTGGCTGTGATTCACCTGCATCGATGCATGTCTCATCATGACGGAGTCTCCTGTGTTTCAACAGGTGTCTGGAAGAGCAATAAAGTGAACTCCTTGACACAAGAGTATATTCAGCAAAGGGATACAGCAATGTATGTGTAAAGACCAGCTCTTTTTTTTTGGGCTGTGGAGTATGTTTGTCTGTGGGGTAGTTGCTAACTTAAAGAAGGTTATTTTTTTCAGAAATCAACTACTATTTTAATAGTGGTGAGTGTCTAATATTTTATCTCCATCGCAAATTCTGTCTTCTGCTGTGAGCATATCTGATAAGCTTTCATATGTGTGACTTTTGACCTGCTGAAGTGTGTCTGCGTACTGGATCATGTGACCCTGGAAGTGTGTGCGGAGTGTGCCAGTCTTCAGTATGCGTGAGGCAGGCTAAGTGCTGCAGGTGTGTGCGTCAGATACACAAACCGGCTGGACAACTTGCTGATTCAGCCCTGCAGTGCTAAAGGTGTGTGTGTGTGTGCGCGTGTGCGTGCAAGCGAGCGAGCGACTCGATGAGCCTACTTAGCGCAGCTAAGCCGGGCAGGCAGAGAGTGGAGTAGAGGGCAGACTACCACAAAGCACAATAATAAGATCACAAAGCACAGCCTCCATGCTCAGCTCCCATGATCCATGCTCAGCTGATCCTGCAGCTGATCTGGCAGCAACGGTCTTCTTGTTCCACTCAGTCAGCACATCAGCCACTTTCACCTTCATCCAGGTTACTAAACACACATATATTAATACTCTTGCTGCATTCTGCACCACCCGCTTAAACCCTAAAATAGCTTCACCTTCAAAATGCCCTTGAAGGTGACTTACACAGATACATTGTAAGTCACCTTCTAGGGCACCAAAATGATTAAACTTACCTTGAACTAGTCTGAGACTCTGAGAAACAATTACTAGATGTCCTTCTACCTGCTCTGCTCAAAATGTCTCATGGTTTCATCAAAGAGTGTATGGCAGAGGTCTTGACATAACCTTCAGTTGTATGCAAGAAGATACAGACCTAACAGGTTATTTGAGTATTGGTCTGCGCTCTTCATTAATGCCATGCTTCAGGTCCTGGCATGCCTGCCTTGTTTTTGTTTCACATGACACAACAAAACAACAGAAAGGCTGAACTATTTAGGAACTGCTTGGAGTCTGGCAATACCAGAGGAGAGAAAGACTGTCCATCAGCAGCAAACCAAAAGCAACGCCGTGATGAAATGTGATCATTTTATATGTTGGGACAACAAGCACCCTCGATACTAGAACCGTCAAAAATAAGTAGCATTACTTTTTCACACTTCTAATTTTAGTAAGTGGCATTTCCTTTAAAACGGGCCTCGGTTTCAGTTTTGCAGTGTTGCTATTGTGATGACAGCTTTGCAACATGTCAGGCAGAACAAACTGAATGAGGTAATGCTCTCCATATTTACCCCTTTCTAAGCTAATGAAGTACAGTTTCACAAAACAGTTCAATTCACTTCAGTTTTATTTCTATAGTTCACAATAACAGTCACTTAAAGGTGCTTAATATTGTAAGGTAAAGCCCATACAATATTAGAAAGAAAATTTTAGAAAGAGGGCTTATTTTCTATGACATATGCAGGAAAAGGAAGCACCTCTCTTTTAAAGCCTTGGATATTTTTATACTTTGTCTAAATACAGATCGTCAATGCCGCTGTCTGAACTCCTCTCTTTCTGAATTCCAGCTCTTGTTCCGATAGCAATGGAGAACCAAAACAGAGTTTCCATAAGGAGCTGCCATACGTCGTTTATCCCAAACACTTGACCGATTGCTTTGTTCTACAGTTTGGTGGCTTCTTCTCCAGGCAAACCATGCACTCATACTGTATATAACTTTGCATGTGGATAAACACAATAGGCTAACTGTTCTCTTCCTCTGCATTTCCCCTTCTCATTCTCGTTCCCTTTGTAAACTCATGTGCTTGTTATGTGAACATAATTGTGCTGAAAGAGCTGGGCCTATTGGACGGCAGCGTGGGATGTGTAGTGGTGGAACAAATATTCGGATCCTTTGCTTAAAGCCGGGGGTAGGAAGACATTTTGTGGTTATTGGGCAAAATAAATAAAAAATGCCATTATAACCTTTCAGCACAATGTAGTTCAATGGTCTGAGCTCTGTTTTCAGACTTTAGAAAATCTAGCTTGTAATGGGAGACATTAGTCAGTCACAGGTCTTTCTAGAGAGAGTGTTTTTATTGTCTGATCTACAAATGCAGGCTTGTGTGCATGTCCCCTCGGATATTGGGAACACCTGCAGGAAAATTTGCCACTCCAGAACTGAGAATTCAATCAATTGCAACCAAAATACGGAAGCTAATTATCTGCATGCTTCTCACATAAGTGCAGTTGGACATTACACAGACTCAGGATCAGGGAGTTGGGAGGTTAGAGCCCGTTCAGTGTCCATTACAGGATGTACCGGGCATGTGGTTTCACATGGAGAAATTCAGGGCAGCAGTGCCTGTGTGTAAATGGTGAAGTAAATAAAGCTGTCATATAAATGTATTGCAGTAAGAAGCACATTATATTTCTCTACTGTTAGGTAATTTACAGTACTTTAATAACTGTACCTAATCATTTCCAGTGCATTGTAGCTGTGGCTGGCATTCATTTGTTTACACATGGCTTCAGAAAGCAAATCAGCAAGTGTGTGCATGGTTAAGTTTTTTTTTGTTCATTTTTCACCCTAAACCACATGGGGAACGCCAGGAGGCATCTCCTCAAAGCTCTCATTCTCTAAGTATAAAAAAAAGAGCCTAAACCAAAAACATAATTTCAATCATCCATTGACAATACCCAGGGAGTCTCACTAAACCTCATCTGCACAGTCAGATCACTGCATCTCTTACTGAACAAAACAGACATCCCTTCTAATGTTAAAATTCCATAAAAAAAAAAATCTGTTTTGCTGTACTGGCCTTTATGAAATCAATATTACTCAAATCTTTGAATATGCTGCTGAAACTCCAAGAGACTAAAGGATTAGGCGCTGCACAGGAACGATGCCAGTATGCGGGAATAGTCAGAAAAAGCCGATCTCCTTCTGTGAGCCAAAGAACTTAGGAATTACAAAAGAAGGCGATCTTGCTTCTTTCCTCCCACCCCCACAGTTCCCGAGTCTACCATGGCTGTCACCTAGCATCAGCAAGTCTAAAGGCTGAAGCTTTTTGTGCATAGCATCCTGGACTGATCGTGCAAATCGAGGAATGAGAGTACCCATCAAGGAAACTCTCATGTCACAGGGCCATGAAGAAGAAGAGGAAGGGATGTGGGCCAGAGGAAGCCATGAGAATCCGATCACTGAGGCTAATCTGATGAGCGGAAGTCGTCTTGCTTGTGGTGGAGAAAAGGCGGTTTAAACACGGAGTACGGGATTCTGGGGTTTTGTTGCCAAATTCGGCTGCAAAATGTCTGACCAGACGTGTAGTCTGATCCATATCTGATTTCTGTAAAATCTGGAGCTAGAAGAGTTACTTTTACTGTGCTGCTACTTTCATAAGGGATAGTCATTACTGTTACCCACATTCTTCTTATGAACCCTCAGTGCTGTAGTTGCTGAGGTCTCTGTGTGCCACAGAGATATGAAGGTGCTGAAAGCTTAAAGTGATGAGAACAGCTTGGAGGCATCATTGGCTGATTTGCATGGACCCCCCCCCCCAAAAAAAGGTAAAAAAAGCACATACACATGAGCTATACATCACAATCAGGACTGAAACAAAAGCCAGCTTTGCCTGCGCTGGCTTGCAAAACTTTAAAGGAATTTTGAGTGCGATGCTCCATTTGCTGCATACTTCACATATGCCACTATCCTCCCACAAACTCTCACACTAACTGGACTTTACCATGAGCAGTTCAACCACTGACCACAGCTGATGCCTGACATGTGGAAACTGCATGTCTGGGATGAACAGTGTTGTTTAGGCAAATAATTAGGACTGACAAAATGATGCAAGGTGTTGGTAGTGAGACAAACACCATGTCAGTCCTCAGATATGACCGGCACTTCAAAATGACAGGGCTCTTGTTTACTGAGAGGAATGTGACAATCTGGAAGGGAGCCAGAGAAGGATGATGGCAGGCAGACGGCCTGTTGATGCTATCGGCACCTTCCAATCTGCTTGTGCATGCCACAAGATATCGGACATGGTTATGTGACTGCAGTTTACAGTGTACATCTTTCTAGGGTAGCAGCTCTAGCGAAACAGGTTGAGACTAGCTCGGAAAAAAGTGCAGCAGTGTTTTCATCAAACTGGTTCTCTGAGCAGGAGGTTTGACACAGAAGGGAAGGCTGTTGAAAATGAACTCCAGATAAATAAACCCAGAGAACAAAATGCCACAGACAACAATAGGTCTGTTCAGGAGAGTTTTTTTTTTCCTTTCTTTTTGTTGTTGTTGTCATACAGCAAACAATACGTTTCTTCGTTATCCTCTGTACTTACTACAAAAAAGGTTCTCTTAACAATCGCTAGAGAATGTGTTCATAGGCAAGCCCAGTTTCTTGCTTAACCAAAGTGAAACAATTAAAGACAAACTAAGAGTTAAATAACAGGCCAGTGAGGAGACAAGCAAACACACACACACACATATATAAATCACATCCTGTCAGCAGCCTAATCTATTTTATGACTGCTTTTTCACCTGGAGGCTTCCTAAAGGCATAAGTCATGCTCAGCAAGAGTTTGGGACAACAGGCCTGACAAAAAAACACCCTTCCCCCCAAAACTCCCCCCGACTAACTCCCGAAACTCCACTCATTCTCTAGCGCACTATCCCAGGCTGTATAACACATATTTACCAAACACACTTAATCCTCTAATTTACGCTGCACCTCAGTGCCTCTCTGTTGAACATCAGGGCTTCTTTGCCAAGTTTCAGTCTAAAAATCAACAGTAAGAGCACACTGTATGATTAACTTTTTTGTTTCTCAGCCTCATGATTTGTTCCCCACCTCTGCCCCCCCCCCCACAACCATCACCAGCACTAGAGGGACTTCTGACAGGTGGAGAGTGAGAGCTAAGCCCACTTCCTTGAAACTGTGAAGGCAGAGAAAATAACAAACACTGGCAGCAAGAGAGCAAGCAACTGCTATAACGTGATGAAGGTAATAACAAGAAATGTTATTTCATAACATTTAGTTATTATAGCCTGACTGCTGGGTAGGTATCGCTGTGACTCCGTCTTGCTTTACAGTTTCAAACATGCACACTCACTGTCTGCTTCATCAGATACAGCTGTTCAAATGCTCGTGGAATAGAAATATCTAATCAGCCAATCACATGGCAGCAACTCAGTGCATGTAAGGACATAGACATGGTTAAGACAAGTGACTGAATTTCAAAGCAAGCATCAGAATGGGGAAGAAAGGTGATTTAAGTGACTTTGTTGATGCCAGACAGACTGTTATTTCACAAACTGCTGATCTGATGGGATTTCCCCACGCAATCATCTCTAGGGTTTACAAAGAATGGTCCAAAAAAGAGAAAAATATCCAGTCAGCGACAGTTCTTTGGGTGAAAATGTTATGTGCAAGCGAGGGGTCAGAGGAGAATGGCCAGACTGCTTTGAGTTGATTGGAAGGCAACAGCAACTGAAATAACCACTTGTTACAATAAAGATATGCAGAAGAGCATCTCAAACTGGTTTCTTGAACATGCCAGTGAGTTCACTGTACTCAAATGACCTCCACAGTCACCACATCTCAATCCAGTAGATCACCTTTGGGATGTAGTGGAGCAGGAGCTTCACATGTTGATGTGCAGCGGACAAAATCTGCAGCAACTGTGTGATGCTATCATGAATGACAATGTGGACCAAAATCTTCAGCACCCATGTTTCCAGCACCTTGCTGAGTCTATGGCACGAAGAATGAAGGGAGTTCTGACAGCAAAAGGAGACAAACCCAGTACTAATGAAGTCTAATCAAGTGGCCACGGAGTGTATTTGGCATTCTTATTTAATCTTTGTCTTAAATAAAAATGGTTTTAATTTAGGAGATAGACAGTAGTCTGGAGAGAAATTATTTATTTATTTATTTTACATACCCATTGCTTCATGCACTGTACAGCTGAAGGAGCACTGTTTTAATTCATATTTGGTGACAATCCTGAACATGGACACTGGAGAGAAGTCATTAATCACCCCGTGAGTCTTATGGAGGCCTGTTGCTTGCTAAACCCTAGCACTGCTCTCAGCTACAAAAACACTGGAAACCACACCACACATTCACAATAACCAAAGTCTAAACACAACACAACTGTAATAACCACAGCACTGCTGAAATGATAGGAAGATGCTGCACTTCCCACTGCTGAACTGTTCCTTCCTCGGGGTGTAAACGTAAAAGACAAGCACAAATTAAGTTGAACTTCCTAATTTATTTTAAGCAAGAACATTATTTGTAATTACAGTGTGTATCTGTGATGTAACAGGGCAGGTGCTATTGTTATGGATCTTCAGATGTCTTGCCTGGACACGTCTTGTGTTTCTGTTACCTCATCAAGAAGTGCAGCTTCCCAGGCAACTTGCAATATGGCAAAGATAACGCATAAATCAGAGCACACACACACACACACACACACATGCATCAGTCAGGCTTCTAATCCTGACTACACAAACAAAAAAAGTTGCACAATGTCTGGAACAGGACTGAGGATTTGTGTTTTCCTTATAGTTAAGGGAACTTTAAGGGAACTCTTGTTGAGTTAAAAGCCTATCGGCACATCCTTCTACGGTTTGTGGGGACCTTTCAGTTGCCCAAGCCAGGACATGCACCCTGCATGTCAGGTCAGTAATGCAGATTTGTCAATCACCACCAAGCCACAACCAATTTCACATCTCAAGAAACCAGAGAATAAAAGTAGCAGTTACAAACTGCGCTGGTTTTCCTTGTCAGACGGGTTTCTTTCCCATGTAAAATGCCTTCCAGACACAAAACAACGCTTTCATAAGAAATCATTGCGAAGGATCCATTACTAGAGTGATGAGTAGATTATGTTTACCGATGCACCCAGCTGTAACAGACAGGGGTTAACAGAATAAATTGAAATTGCAGAGCTCCTGTGACATTATTAATAGGCATATTGGATAATGCCACCATTACATCACATAAAGAAACATGCAAATTTGTTTTTACTTGACCAATACTTGACTTTGATTAGTTAGTTCCTTCATGTGGCCAGCATTTGCAGATGTCTGCAGAGCCAGGGCCAGAGCATGAAACCACAGCTGATAGTCAGCCCTTTTCAGCCCTCAGATCTCAACATAATGTACAATTGATGGCTGCTATTAAAGTATATGGCAAACCTTAAAGCAAGAATGCAACTGAACTGTAGTAACACTAAACTAAATTTGACCTACAGAGAGCTATCGTGGACGAATGCTAGAGTTTCAACAACATGTCAATAATATTAAGCTCTTTGCATCTATGCACCTTTCCTTTGAAAAGACACTGTCAGAAATTTGTCCCACTTTGTTTCCTTAGCTCTTTTCCCTTTACCTTCCCTTTGCTAAGCTCTCACAGTGTGAAAGAGCACCTGGAGGATCCAGCATCAGCAAACAACATGATTACTGCTCACAGAGACAAACCCAACGGGACGCTTCTTAGCGCATTCTCTGAGGGGACTTAGAGGCCTCTTTTAGACTCATTTCTTTTTTAAATAAAAAGTTGATCCTGTTGAAATGTTCGGCGAATACGAAAGTGTTGTAATTGCGGAGCTGCTGTGGTTTCTACACAACTTTTGTGCAACCTTCAGGTGCTGTCGAAATTTTCCGTTTTGATGTCACATGAGTTGAGCAACTAATCAGAACACATTCGCAAATAACAGCAGGGAGGTTGGGGATTGTTTGACATGAACGTATTACTCAGTTGTAAGTCAATCAGCTTAATATTGATATAAGCCAAATATGCTTATTCTTTTAAATTTGTGGGGGGGTTTTCAGTCACAAAACAGGATAAGACGATTACTTTATGTCTCACCACAGAGAGCAACAAATCAAAATACAATCTGTTAAAAAAATCTCTTGATGATGTAATTAGACTATAATAACCTATATTTGGCATTACTAATATTCTTCATTCGGCTGCTTATCTTGGGAGGTGCCACAGCGCATTATCTGCCTCCACCTGACCCTATCCCTTACATCCTCCTCTGTTACACCAACCCTCTGCATGTCTTCCTTCACTGCATCCACGAACTTCTTCTTCTCCTCCTGCCTGGCAGCTCCATATTCAGCATCCTTTGTCCAGTATATCCACTATCCCTCCTCTGCACATGTCCAAACCCTCTCAGCCTTGCCTCTCTAACTTGTCTCGATCTGGGTTATCCTTCTGATATACTAATTTCTTATCATGCTATCATCCCTGGTCACTCCCAATGAAAATCTTAGCATTTTCAACTCTGCCACCTCCAGCTCGGCATCCTGTCTTGTTAGTGCCACTGTTTCTAAACCATATATCATACCAGGTCTCACCATCTTGTAAACTTTTCGTTTCATTCTTGCTGCTGTCCTTCTGTCACATATCGCCACTGAATATATATATATATATATATATATATATATATATATATATATATATATATATATATATATATATATATATATACAGTGGTGTGAAAAAGTGTTTGCCCCCTTCCTCATTTCCTGTTTTTTTGCATGTTTGTCACACTTAAGTGTTTCGGAAACATCAAACCAATTTAAACAATAGTCAAGGACAACACAAGAAACACAAAATGCAATTTGTAAATGAAGGTGTTTATTATTAAAGGTGAAAAAAAATCCAAACCATCATGGCCCAGTGTGAAAAAGTGATTGCCCCCCTTGTTAAAACATACTATAACTGTGGTTTTTCACACCTGAGTTCAATTTCTCTAGCCACACCCAGGCCTGATTATTGCCACACCTGTTCTCAATCAAGACATCACTTAAATAGGAGCTGCCTGACACAGTAAGGTCCACCAGAAGATCCTTAAGCTACACATCATGCCGAGATCCAAAGAAATTCAGGAACAATTTGAGAAAGAAAGTAATTGAAATATATCAGTCTGGAAAGGGTTATAAAGCCATTTCCAAAGCTTTGGGAATCCAGCGAACCACAGTGAGAGCCATTATCCACAAATGGCGAAGACATGGGAACAGTGGTGAACCTTCCCAGGAGTGGCCGGCCACCCAAAATTACCCCGAGAGTGCAGCGACGACTCATCCAAGAGGTCACAAAAGACCCCACAACAACGTCCAAGAACCGCAGGCCTCACTTGCCTCAGTTAAGGTCAGCGTTCATGCCTTTCCACCATCAGAAGAAGACTGGGCAAAAATGGCCTGCATGGCAGAGTTCCAAGGAGAAAACCACTGCTGAGCAAAAAGAACATTAAAGCTCGTCTCAATTTTTCCAAAACACATCTTGATGATCCCCAAGACTTTTGGGAAAACATTCTGTGGACCGATGAGACAAAAGTGGAACTCTTTGGAAGGTGTGTGTCCCATTACATCTGGCGTAAAAGGAACACTGCGTTTTCAGAAAAAGAACATTATACCAACAGTAAAGTATGGTGGTGGTAGTGTGATGGTCTGGGGCTGTTTTGCTGCGTCAGGACCTGGAAGACTTGCTGTGATAAATGGAACTATGAAATTCCTTGCTGTCTACCAGGAGATCCTGAAGGAGAGTGTTTAGCCGACCATCTGTTCGTGTACTCGAGCTGAAACGAACTTGGGTTCTGCAGCAGGACAATGATCCTGGCACACACCAGGCAAGTCCACCACTGAATGGCTGAAGACAAACAAAATGAAGACTTTGGAGTGGCCTAGCCAGAAAGTCCTGACCTGAATCCTATTGAGATGTTGTGGTATGACCTTAAAAAGGCCGTTCATGCTCGAAAACCCTCTTTAATGTAACTGAATCAGGACAATTCTGCAAAGATGAGTGGGCCAAAATTCCTCCCAGAACGCTGTAAAAGCCTCATTGCAAGTTATCGCAAACGCTTGGTTGCAGTTGTTGCTGCTAAGGGTGGCCCAGACCAGTTATTAGGTTTAGGGGGCAATCACTTTTTCACACAGGGCCATGATGTTTTGGATTTTTTTTCACCTTTAATAATAAGCACCTTCATTTATAAATTGCATTTTGTGTTTACTTGTGTTGCCCTTGACTATTGTTTAAATTGGTTTGATGTTCCGAAACACTTAAGTGTGACAAACATGCAAAAAGAACAGGAAATGAGGAAGGGGGCAAACACTCTTTCACACCACTGTATATATACATACACACACACTGCTCAAAAAAAATAAAGGGAACACTCAAATAACACATCCTAGATCTGAATAGAATAGAAATATTGTCATTGAATACTTTGTTTTGTACTAAAGTTGAATGTGCCGACAACAAAATCACACAAAAATCATCAATGGAAATCAAATTTATTAACCAATGGAGGCCTGGATTTGGAGTCACACACAAAATGAAAGTGGAAAAACACACTACAGGCTGATCCAACTTTGATGTAATGTCCTTAAAACAAGTCAAAATGAGGCTCAGTATTGTGTGTGGCCTCCACGTGCCTGTATGACCTCACTACAACGCCTGGGCATGCTCCTGATGAGGTCGTGGATGGTCTCATGAGGGATCTCCTCCCAGACCTGGTGCTTGTTGCTTCCTAAGTGGACAGTTTGATTTCACAGAAGTTTAACTTACTTGGAGTTATATTGTGTTGTTTAAGTGTTCCCTTTATTTTTTTGAGCAGTGTATGTATATAATTTATTCATTAAAAAGAGCATCTTCACCTATGCCAGCAACTGTTACCATTATAATAAATCATTTGATATACACTATATATAATTAAATAACACTGAAACGTCATCCAATTTTCAAATCTGAAAGCGCACTATTTTCAGACGTCGAAGCTCTCAGATCGGAGCCCCAGTCGAGTCCCTGAACGCACCACTAACACAGCTAGGGTGTGACGTAGAACGCAATCAGGGCTGCTGAGGCAGAGTCGGAGCTGAATTCGCTCCACATTTTACGGAGGGCTGTCAGGACTCAGCGCAGCTACGGAGAGCGACAGAGTGCGTGTGTATGTGTGTGGGGTGGGAAAGAAAAGGTGCTTTTAATCCCCTGAACTTTCCGAGAATAAAAGAAGAAACCCCGGGGAGCGCACGGAGCGGACCGTGGCACATGGAAACGCTATGCAGCTGGAGAGACAGCGGTGGACTTTATCGTAGTTTCACTCAAGAGGAGGCAAAGTGAGGCGAGATAAACATGCTCACCCCGATGCTGGCCTCCTTGTTGCCGCTACTCCTTCTCTTTAGGATTTCTTTCTGCCAGTATTCAAGCGACCAGTGCAGCTGGAAGGGCAGGTGAGGTTTACCGACCTTTTTTCTTTTCTTCTTTTAACGCCAAACTAAACCGCTAAAATAAGGAAAGCGAGGATGTGAGTAAACGCGAAAGCTGATGTTGGCGACCTGAAATGACTGTGACTGAAACTCAAGACGCCGCGGTGATGTGAACCGGGCGTTAAACGAGTTAAACGATAAATTAAAGCCAAATTAGCCCCAGAGTTTGACTGTGGGGAAAATATATAGTCAATGAGTTAAGAAACTGGTAATTTTGTCAAAAGTGTAGTGATTTCAGAGACGGCTCGCTGGGGTTGTTGGATTTATGAATGACTCAATGGTTCAACCACAGAAAGCTATTAATAACTCGATGTAAATACTTTAGAGTATGGAAACAACTATTTTTGGCAGCCCGTACACAAATAAACTTTTTACTCTTGTTTTGCCCCCCCCCCAAAAAAGAAAGTGTTTGTGACGTGCACATTAAAGGTAGGCATCCAGAGATTTATGATCGTTAAACGTCAGGAAATGAAGCCTGCACTGGAAAGTTTCACCTCCCATCAAACATCTGCTGAAATCTGTTTTGCACTTGAGAGCTGTGCCTCAAATAAGTGTGGTTTTTGTTTTTCATCCTCCAGTCAGGAGGGGCTGCCCATACTTTTGAGCTTTCCACCAATAATCTGTTGTTCATTAGGGAGACTCTTGACTAATCTCCTTTAATTGCCTGCAGAAGTGATGAAGTTAGAAAGGACTTAATTAGAGGCATGCTGAGGAGAGCTTGGTTATGGGGCTGCAGCAAGCATATGCTCAGCATGTGCCGCGGGTTCCTTTTGAGATCCATGGCAAATTTTGAATTTCAGCATCTCATTTTCAGGAAACTGGGCGTTTCTCCTCCAGAGTCAAACCGCTAGCTTGGCATGCATATGCTGGTAGACTGCTGATGGCTTCCTGCCTCTGGCTTTGCCACAGAATGACTGACAGACCCGGAGTTTTCAAATCCTGACCAGGCATTAAGTTCTGGAGGGAGTCATTTGGTCATGCTGGCGCCAGAGGCCGAAGTGCTGCCCGGACAAGTCTCTTCCAGTCTCTTTGGTGGCTTGAAAGCAAGGGGAGGTTCGGTGCGTGACCTGCATTTGCACTTGCATGCTGCAGTCCCAGCTACTGTTGCTGCTGTTGTCTGCCCAGAAGCCCCTGTGTCCCTCCATTCATCCATTTCTGCCTCCAAAGCCTTCCCAAAGGCAGCCTGCCAGTGGTGCGTTTTGCCAACGCGCTGGGCGGAACAATGTGGTATGGGGAGTGTGTATTGGAGCTGAGGTCATTTTGGCTGCTCCGGCTCGTGACTGGTCATGCAGCCAGTCTTGCGCACGGCCTTAATGCTTCAGGAGGAATGTGGTTTAATGTCCTTTGAGTCTGCCAGAGGACTTCAACTTGGTCAGTTAAATCGGGCTATAAATGACCTGAAAAATCACTTTTAGATTAGTGATTTATTCTTTATCTGGGGAAAATGGGGTTTGAAAAGAATTACAGTAAAAAAGGTCCCCATTATTTGGCCTTTATGAAGAATGCAACTTTTATTGCAGCATGTTTGATATCTGCTGACCTTTTTTGCCTCTTCTTTTTTTCAGTGGTCTGACCCACGAAGGCCACACCAGGGATGTGGAGCAGGTGTACCTACGTTGCTCCCAAGGCTCGCTGCAGTGGCTCTATCCCACGGGGGCCATCATAGTCAACCTTCGACCCAACATGGTCTCCCCCTCCACCTCTCGGCTCTCTGTCTGCATCAAACCCTCCCCGGAGTCCAGTGGCACCAACATCTACCTGGACCGAAATGGCAAGCTGAGGTTACTGCTGCGCGAGCAGGACCAGGCTCAGGGCAAGGTGCACTGCTTCGGGATTCAGGAAGGGGCACTCTTCATCGAGGCCGTCCCTCACATGGACATCAGTCGGCGGATTACAGCGTTCCAGTATGAGCTGGTCAGCGACAGGCACAAGGCTGGGCCACATTCACTCAGTGGTAAGATGCATGTTTCTGCATGACATCGTTAGTGATACACATGAAAACTGCCTCTTGGTTTATCTGCCGAGCTCCTATAAAGGCCTTAAAGGACTTACTTTTGATTCCCTCTAGAACTGAGTTCCTTTGTGCTTTGTCCCTGTGGTGTATGCTGAGCACTAAATGCAGCCATCTACTGGTGGAAACTTTTATTAAGTTGGACTCTAATAGTAGGAAACTCAACATTTGCTCCAGCACGCCGCTAAATACTAAAGCCAAAGTCTATTTTTCTAGTAGTATTGTGTGTACATTAAGGTTTGGGGAAAATATATTTTTCTTGTAAAACTCATATTTTCACTGTGAGGATTAAAATGTCGAAATCAGCTTTTAAGCTTTTGTTTTTCAGGACAAAATGCTAACCCCTCGGCTCATTTTACAAACATTCGGACTTGATTTGACTCGGAGCGCTTCACTGCAAGCTTTCTGGCTAGCTTGTGTGTGGAGGTTCACAGTCATCCATTTCCATCGGAGGCCCTCTGTTTGGGCCTCTGATGGAAAAACAGCCGTGTATTTTCACGCTGCATACCTGCCAAACCTGCACATTTTCAAGCTGTGCAACTATGTTTTTTTTTTTTCTTCCCCACCTAAAGCAAAATATGAGCAGTATCACCCCACATCTGTTTTTACGGCTCACTGGGTTCACATACTCACATCCTGCGTCATTATCTGGCACAGCAGAAAGAGAGAGCGGGAGAGGGTTAAATGTAGAGGAGTTGTTTTGACCACATTAGTTCGCTCTGTAGTATAATCTGCTGCTGTAATGTGGCCTGAGATAGCGCTGGGATGATTCACAAAGACATTGGTCTCGTGTCATCTGAAGCCTGGAGCCACGGATTGATTGCTCCTTCTTCTTCTTCTTCTTTCTTCTTCTTTTTCCTTTTTTTTCTGTCTCTTCCCCTCCTCTTCACTCTGACCCGCTGTGCTGGGATTGAGCCGCTCACCGTCAAACTGGAATGTTTCTCCAACCAGATGTTGGGAGGAACTTCTAGGACCATATAGGCTTGTATTTCCCTTGCTGTCACTCCCTTAACCTCCCTTTCAGCTTGCTTGACTTATTCTCCCTTTTCCTGTCCTCAGCCTCACTATTTCCTACCTCTTCATTTCTTTCTTGCCTATTTATCATTCTCATATTTTTCCTTTTCGTTCCTCTCCCCTTCATATATCTTCCCTCTCTCTTCCTAGTCGTTTGAAGTGGGTTTCGTCTGTGCTGAGCGGTATTAGCAAGTTGTGCTCCATTACAGCGGAATGCATCTGGCCCCAGATGTTTCAGGGACACTCTAATGTGCCCCTCTACTCCCTCCTTTACCACTCCTCCCATCCCTCATCCCTTTTTGCTCCTGTGAAGTGGTTCTGATCAGAATGGCGCTGCATGCGCAGAGAGCCAGAAAGAGATGCTGACTCGGTTCTCAGCCAATTCCTGCGGTTCTGTTTCATGTTTGACTTGCTTTGGAGAAAAACGCAAAAACACTGCAGGACTTAGGCCTGGGTGCTCTGCCTGATGCTATGGCAGTGTGCAGGCTCACTTCAAAGTGAGCTTGCACTCTGCTCTGGGTGAGGTTGACCTCTCTGAAGTCTCTTGGCTCTCCAGCTGTTCCTAAGCTACCCAGGCTTGTGGCTGTTTGACCCTTGATCTCTCTCTAGCAATGTTACACTGCTCTGTGTTGGTACACTAGCTGACCTCAAAGATCTCTCACCTCTGTACACTCATCTTCAGACAAGCCAGCTAAAAATAAGCTTAAGTTATGCTCCTAAATATGGCCAAAGGTGAACATCACTTCTTTAGCAAGAAGTCTTATTAGATGTAATTATGGGTAATGGTTTACACTTTCTTTTTTTTTCCTTAACCAGATTCATCTTTATACTTAGTTTTATGAGCAGTTGTGCAATTTGGGGTGCTTTTCAGTGCACTGGATCCACCTGAGCTAACATTTTAAAACATTTTTCCACTCATTTTGTGGGCAGACGATTGCTCCTTCCTCACCCTCAGTCCTCTGCTGACTAGACAGTCCTCTTTTTGCGCCCACTCCTCCTCCTATCCCCCACCTGCTTCAGAGTTCTACTAAGGAAAACCACAGCAGGTCTAGGGGTTAATAAAGGCATTCTGGTTAGGCGAGCCACAGGACCACCTGAGTCAACTAATCATCGACTTGACTACTCTCATTTAGGGCCCTTTCTCCTGCTATAAAACAGTCTGGAAGAGGGTTGGCTGAGTGGCTGTCTGTCAAAGGTGAAATGGTGCCTGGAGCAGACTTTTGAATACTTGATAAGAGGCTATTATTTCCCTTTTTATTATTATTTTTAAATTATTTGCACTTTGATTATCCTGTCCTCTCCTGGCCTGTGCAAAGTAAGATGTGCACGAAATGCGCAAAATCGATCCTTTCCTTGCTTCTTCTGAAGTGATTTTCATTATAAGGCCTTCTTGACGTTATAGTTGCAGTCCCAGTAGGCTTGCCGGGGTGCTGTCAGATTTAGCCTCTCCTAGTTTTACTGTTCTTATAGCCTTTATCTGGTCCTTGTTTGTCATGGGGTGTCAAGGGGTTCCTGTTGTGGCAGGAAAGCTGGCTGAACAGCTCCCAGGAGCATTACTTACACACACACATACACGCTGGCATTCGCACACACTCCAGCTTTTTAAGTTGTGCTTACTATCAGCAGCGTGCCTCTGCCTGGTGTAAAACTCTGAGCTCAGCTGAATCCTGCTCTCCCATTTCTAAATAAATAACCATTTGTCAGGATGGAAATTACTGTGACCCTAATTGTCTGTATATGAGGAACACTTGCTCAAACATGGCCACAAATGTGTGTTTACTGGAAATCTGTTAACAAGATTTTATCATGCTGTGTGAATGATGTCCTGCACTTTTTTTTTTTTTAAAAAATTTGCGCTCCACCATTTTTCTCTGCCCTTATCCACTCTTTGGTTTCCACACAGCACCCTGTCAGCCCTGCAATGATGCTGAAGTGCTTCTAGCTGTCTGCACAAATGACTTTGGTAAGTACTGTTTTGAAGAATTATAGGCTTCCTGCTGCTCTATGGTTGGCATAGATGTCCAATAAAAACACTGCTCTCTGAAATATTGCTGTTGCCAGTCTCTAAATCCTCTCTTCCTGCTTGGGTTTTCCAGTGGCACGGGGCAGCATTAGGAACGTGGATCAGGAAGAGGAGCACTCATCTGTCACTGTGGAAATCAGTCGCCTTTACAGACAGAAGACCCAGGTCTTTGTAACTGGGGGTGTGAGGGTACGGAGCTGGACTGGCCGCATCAAAATGCCCCTTCACTGTGGAGTGAGGTCTGGTGAGGGGGAGTTCCTGTTCACAGGGGCCGTGAGGTTTGGAGAAGCCTGGATGGGCTGTGCCCCACGCTACAAAGACTTCCTGCGGTTGTATCATGAAGCACAGCAGCAGGGCACCAACCCCTGTCATGTGGACACTAACTGAGCAGGTCATCTGCCCGCATTTGGAGATGGAACAGGTCTTCAGGAACTGAGTAGACTGGCCCAGTGAGGGGGGGGGGGCCCTCTCCTGTCCTGCTGTCTCGTGACTCTTTGGAGACAATGCACGGAGCTGCTGGATGTTGCCAAGCAGCATGCTAGCCGTACTCTGGTGATACAACGTGGAATGTGTTCATACCGCCTTTCTTACGCACGAGGAATCGCAAAGTTTTAAATGTAGCAGATCCCATATGGTTTTTATGTGTATAAAATGTGAATTAATATTGTACATTTTGAAGCTCTGTGCTTTGTTCAAAAACAAACAAAAAAAGCCGTGATGTACAGTTCTGAATTTATTTCTTATGACAGATGTATAAAATGAAAGTCTCTTATTTTGTTTAAAAATTAATTGCAATTTAATGCCTGAATTTTTGTTTTTGTTTTTTCAGGTTGTACAATTGTTAAAAAAAAAAAAGAAGAAACCAAAAAGATTTTTTTTTTTTTTTGCCGTGCACATGTTCACATCTGTGATGTTTGCATAAAATAAATTAGATCTCCAGAGTTCAAGTGTTAGCTTTCATCTATCCAGTCTTGGAGGCCACTGTATTTTTATTTATATTTTTTTGCAGCTGAAATTCTAAGTAATAATCAGATAAGATTAGATAAGAAGATTTAACTACTTTGTTAACTGATGTTTTAATTTAAGATTTTATTTCCAATCATTTTGTTTTAGACTAAAGTACGGCCGCCCGGAGATGCAAAACAAATTCTAAAGATGGGGACAAAAATGAAAAATGCAACATTTAAGAAAATGACATAGAAAAAATTTAAAAACAATGTGACCATACAAAACAGGACAATTCAAAAATGTAACTCTGAGAAATGCTTTTTTTAAGGTATTTTATGAATTAAATCATTAGAAAATATTAGCAGCACTAATTTAGGGGCACAATAGTGCTCTACATGTAAATGGTGTCAATTTAAAGAAACATCATGGGTAGATGTAGATCAAATATAATATTCACAAAGAAGCTAGGAGCTACATTTTCACCCGATTCGCCGCTGGAATGGTAACACCGTCATATGATGTGCATTAGCCTCTTCACCTCAGCCTTGAGCTGAAACTGTCTGCCAGGCGTGCAGAGAGATTGATATCAGAGAGTTGGGGTGGATTCCTCTGCACTGGTTCCTGTGGTGATGGGGTGGCTGAGTGTCAAGGTCAATGTGAAAGGCCCCTTTGTTCCAGCGCAGCAGTCTAGTATGAGAGAGACGACTGAAGGCAAACCTGAATACAGCCCTGTGACGGGGCACGCAGCATAAAGTCGCACTCTCCAGCCACGCTAATTTTGATTGACGTGCACAATTCTGCCTTTCATTTTCATCACCTCAAATAAAACACGAGGAGCCCGTTAGGTTATTGGAACTTGTGGCTGAGCCGCACCAGCTGATGCAGCCTGTGAGCCAAGCCTGTTAAAATGACATCCAGTTCATGGCCAAAGCGCCTTTTGTCTGCCTTTTTGCTTTAAACGGAAATGCACCTAGAATGTCTTTCAGTAAGGTGCCCCACATGGACAATGGCTTTTCCAGACAGCACTGCCCATTCAAATGAATGTCTGAATTCCAGCTAGATGGCAGAGGTCCTGGAATTGCTCACTGGGAAATGCAAACAGAGTTTCTATGGTAATGATTCCTTACTGTGAACATTTTTGCTCTGGCTTTAAGACCGTGAGGAGTAGGAGGAAGAGGAGGGTAAGTGGATATTATTTGACTGCCGGGACCTTTGCTGGTTGTCAGAGAACCTCTGTCCTTCCTTTTTGGCCAAACAATCATTTCACCTCAGGTAACACACAGTCTTCAGGTGATTCCTCCAACCACTGATAGCTACATCACTTTGCAAAGCTTTGATGGTTTGCTTTGTACAGTTTTGTTTTTTTTTAATTGCATGTAAGCTTTTACCAGCCGAGCTGTATCCATCTTGTTTTATGACAATATTTACAGTAGTTGTCATATGGAGCTCATGTAATCTGGCATGGATTCATTTTCACCAGAATCAGTTTAGTGATTAGTTCATTGACCAAATGTTTTTTCAGCTTTTTGAGTTGAATTTTTCCCCCCTTTAAAAAAAAAAAACTAAATTGGCATTTGAGCTGTTTGTTGCACAGGACAGTTGTATTGAGCACAGTGATGCATATTGTTTCTGATGCTTTAAAGGCTAAACAATTAATTAAAGATGAAAAATAATCAAAAATTAACCAATAATTAACCAGTTTCACATCATGGCTTAAATCAAGCATGTGCTTGATTATACATCAGTGAAGGTTTCACAAACCATTAGTGGACAACAGTCCAGTTGTAGAGCTAATCAAAAAAAAAACACCTAATAAGTTTAATCTGCCACGTGGTGGTGACACTAAAACTATCAGCAAGATAAGCCACGTGATAAATCTCCATACAAAAGAAAATATAATGATCTAATTTATGGTGATCATCTATACAAATTTTTCCAGTCTCAGCAGCTGGTGAGCAGTTCTTCAGAGGGATTTGGTTCTCGTGTCATAAGGGCGTGCATTCAATTAATGTGTTACGCACATGCAATCAGTGAAACGTTCATGGGTGAGGTCAGATTTTGCTGTATTACCAGTCGAGAAGGATAAGTCTAAACCAGAAAATAAATATGTGGCGTTTTTGTGCTGTCTGTGTGATTCAGATCAGAAGTCACTGCATGGCCTTCTTGTGGGTGTAATTAAAGAGAGAAGAGGAAAAAAACAAAACAAACTACTGCAGCTACTACTGAAACTGCAGCCAGGGCACAAAGTCAAAAGGAAGGGCAGTCGAGCTAAAGAGCAGGAGAACCCCTGCAGTGGGGAGAGGCCTCGGAGCTTCGTGGAGTGGCTAATATTTTTGAGCCTCTTTGGGAAGTGCTGGAATGTGGGGAATGTGTTGACGCCACACACACATGCATGTGCGGCTAACCCCCAACACACCGCCGCCTTGATTAGTCAGAATCAATAGAGTCTCTGTGGTTTTTCTGTTTGCGTGTGTATGCGTTAGTGTGTATGCCTCCACTGTGCACGTGGCCCTAACCCCAGCACACATAAACACACCACCCCAGTGGCCAGATAGCTGCCACCCACACTGAGCCACAACTTACTCTGCAGCTGCAGTCCCAACGCCTCCAATCTGACACAAATCTGCCCTGACACTTCTGTAATGCATCATCACAGTCATCACATGCTGAATGTAGCTTATCTGATTTTACATTTTAAATGCCCCTTTGTTTCTCCCCATTAGTCATGCAGAATAATAACTACTACGTTCTTATTCAACGCTAGCTGAAGCTGCTTCAGTTTCTCTATTGTAGATTTTTATTAGTTAAACTTATAGTACTAAGGGGACTAAAATTATTCATTTGTTTCACTAGTTTTTATTGTCTTTCCTTTTTTGACAGCTGACCTCTACTTCCTACTTTAAAATAGTTCAGTTTTAAAGCACTTTCTTGCTACAAGCCTCATTCATCCATTCACACACATTCATACAAGCACTTTTTTTGCATGCCTAATCCTAACATTCACATACACTCACACTCTGATGGATGCATCAGGGGCAACTTGGGGTTCAGTATCTTCCTCAAGGATGGATACTTTGACCTGCAGACTGAGAGGATCCAGGGATTGAACCACTGTCCAGTTAGTAGACAACCTCCTCAACCCCCCCCCCCCCAATGTCAGTCACTTTTTCTCTTCTTTGAAAACTTTGAAAAACAAAATTTTTTTCATCTTCATCTTTTTCTTCGTGGCCAAAGAATGTGCTGCCAATGTTCGTCAAGCTTCTTTGCATCACATCTGGCAAAGTTTAATCTGTGCTCTGAGCTCTGGTTTTCTTCATGGATACAGTCCGTAGAGGGTGACTTTTGGTGTGCCTCAGATTTCATCTCTTCAGTACAAGGTTACATAAATAGAGAAATGTGTGTTTGGTTGTTTTTAAGCATATCTGGTAGTTTGGGATTTAACACAGCAGCGTCCTACTGCTTAATTTGTGCTGTCTCTCATCTTTGTGAAATCTAACAATTCAGTTTCTTACTTGTTTAGGTGGTTCCCCTCCCATGATGTGCCATCATGGTAACAGTGTTTATTGAACTATGGTACAAGCCCCAGTGAGGGGCCGCTTCAGGTGTGAACAACTGGGTGTCCCCACTGAAATGGCCCCTTCAGGTTTTTGTCTAACCCAGGGGCCCTGTGAGCCAGAACCTGCCCACTGAAGGGTCCAGTCTGGCAAAGGCTTTGAAAGAAGCCAGACTATATATATATATATATATATATATATATATATATATATATATATATATATATATATATATATATATATATATATATATATATATATATATGAAACTGGACTATATGTGGTCCTGGTGTAAAATATTTGCTCATATTCATGCATAAAATGAATTGTACAGTTTTGCTGTACTCTGCATTGTTCTGCATGATTTTATTCCCACTTCAAGACAGATAGAGAGGAAACCATCTGAAAACGAGGGTCAACGAGCTGTTAAAGCCCCTCCTGGCATGCTTATTAATCCCCAGTGGGTCATGAGTTTCCTGGTCATAAAATACCTTGCAGTTGCCTCCACCAACAAGGCTGCATGGAAGGATTAAAGACTAGGGTGTTGGGTGTCTATAGCAAAATGCAACTGCAGGGTCACAGCATGGACCTGCATGTCTCAATATCAGGCATCAAAGAGGATAGGGAAATAATGTGTTCCAACTTAATAAATGTGTAGTATGCATTAAGCAAACCAGACACTGTGTTCATCAGATGGTTTGGAGATCACTGTTGGTTAGTTTTGGCTGATGGTGGCCTGTCAGCCAAAACTAAACCAACAGTGATCTCCAAACCATCTGATGAACACAGTGTCTGGTTTTGCTAAATGCACACCATCCATTAAGTTGGAACACATTATTTCCCTATCCTCTTTGATGCCTGATATAGACATGCAGGTCCACGCCGCTACCCTGCAGTTGCATTTTGCTATAGACACCCAGCACCCTAGTCTTTAATCCTTCCATGCAGCCTTGTTGGTGGAGGGACTGTAAGGTATTTTATGACCAGGAAACTCATGACCCACTGGGGATTAATAAGCATGCCAGGAGGGTCTTTACAGTTAATTTTGTTTTCCTTTCCTCTATCTGTCTTGAAGTGGGAATAAAATCATGCAGAACAATGCAGAGTATAGTAAAACCGTACAATTCATTTATGCATGAATATAGGAAGATTCTACCAGGACCACATAGTCTAGTTTCAATATATATATATATATATATATATATATATATATATATATATATATATATATATATATATATATATATATATATATATATATATATATATATATATATATATATATATATATATATATATATATATATATATATATATATGAAACTGGACTATATGTGGTCCTGGTGTAAAATATTTGCTCATATTCATGCATAAAATGAATTGTACAGTTTTGCTGTACTCTGCATTGTTCTGCATGATTTTATTCCCACTTCAAGACAGATAGAGAGGAAACCATCTGAAAACGAGGGTCAACGAGCTGTTAAAGCCCCTCCTGGCATGCTTATTAATCCCCAGTGGGTCATGAGTTTCCTGGTCATAAAATACCTTGCAGTTGCCTCCACCAACAAGGCTGCATGGAAGGATTAAAGACTAGGGTGTTGGGTGTCTATAGCAAAATGCAACTGCAGGGTCACAGCATGGACCTGCATGTCTCAATATCAGGCATCAAAGAGGATAGGGAAATAATGTGTTCCAACTTAATAAATGTGTAGTATGCATTAAGCAAACCAGACACTGTGTTCATCAGATGGTTTGGAGATCACTGTTGGTTAGTTTTGGCTGATGGTGGCCTGTCAGAAGAAGGTTTCGCTCCATCTTCTAGTTGGCAAAGATATTTGGGATCACATCCAGAGAAAAATGCAGAGTAGCAGTAGCCAAAGTCTGCTGATGAAAATAGAGTCCATGCATGTGATGGAACATGCCAGACTGCTCTGCTTTATCATGTAGACTGACTCCCTCTTGGCTGATGTCTGTATTATGACTAATTATTTCTGTTTGTATGAATGGTGATTTAGTGCTGCAGTCTGCTCCTACAAGACAGCCTTTTGTCCTAAAACGTCCCTCTTTCTCAATGAGTGACTGTGCGGCTGCTGTCAGCTCACATGGCTCCCAGAGGCAGCGTCGGGGCACCCCGTTCCCTCGGCAAACACATCAATGTCCTCCAGAGTGGGGGGTCCTGCTGCAAGGAGCTACTCTGAGTTGCCCCCCACACACACAATTCTCAGCAGCCCAATAACGAAGCAGAATTTGGCTCGGAGGACGTCAAGCAAACATGCAGCAAATGGCACTTTTATTTGCTTGCCGTCACATCCCCTCCCCCAACGACCTTCATTTACTGGGATCCACAGTGCCATTTCCAGCGGCCCCATGGCAACAACAGGACTTGTCAACAGGGGTACAACTTTCTCATGATGTCACCATGCCATGGCGATTTGCAGCCTGCAGAAACTTGATGAAACTCTCTCAACTGATATCTTCTTGCAAACACAAAAAAACTCAAGCTTTGGATTTATATATATATATGAAACTTGACTTTGTGAACTGGTTGGTAGGATCATGTTTTGCATCAGGTTAATAAGAACACAGTCAAGCTTTCTTTCATTTAATGACACTCTACATTGTAGCTAGAACATTGTAGAAATACTCACAAATGTGAATGACAAAAGCCCATCCTGTCACTACACCTACCCTGACTTAATCTTGCCGTTGAATGAGCATGTTGTTGTGGGCTCTATACAAACTGTCATTCATCAGCACTTGCTTCTTTTCTGATTGTGATAATGTGACCTGCATAGGCCCTATTGCTCTCAGGCCTGTCAGACGCATTGGTCAGAGAGGAAGATCTCCTGTTTGCACAGTCCAATGAGCGCCAGTTGCTTTGCCCTGTTGGCTGACTCCTCCTTGGTAACTGGGCCAACCCCCTTTGACCTCTGACCAGGGCTTTGGCCTTTAGATAGGTGGAGAAAAAAATGGTTCCTGTCTAAATTCAGCCATTAAAATCTGAAGTAGATGGGGGCCATGCCCTTTAGCCTCCAAAGGAAACACACATCTTAGGGCATTGTGGGGTGACACAGATCATCAGCTCATGGTGGAACAAGTGCAGAACGTGATAGATTACGTAATTGAACATGTGACATTTGATGGATGTCCTAATGAGGACCATAATAGGTTGCGTGATGGATAGGTAGGAAGTGAACACTTAGATTTTCACACAGGAGCGGATGTGAGCTGTTTGCTCTGAGGACAGAATCGATGGATCGATTCTGAGATGGAGGACAACGGAGCGAAGAGGGACTAGGTGCATCTGTGTAATATACAGATTGTCTAGTCTGTGAGACATTTTCCAAAACCAACACCATTTAACGTAATGCGTCAACAACACTGAACAAACCAAGAAAGGTTTGTGGTAAATCGTCGCACTGACTGAGTTAACAAACAGGTTTCCATCCTAACTGGTCCATTACTAATATTCCTGTTAAACAGCAGTGACCATGCCGGAATTGAGTCCCTGGATTCAGGATATCTGCTGTACTGCACAAAAGTCTGGAGCCACCCAATAGTCATAGCCATGTAATAGTTCTCCAGGCTTTCTGAAGGTCTTTCAAAGTTTTTTGTCTGTATGTTGGACATTGGCTGCTTTTTCACTCATTTTCAGTCCAGTCCTTGTATCTGACCATTTTCAGAGGGATGTTCTTTTGTACACTGAGCCACTTAAAACTAACCTATGAAATATTCAGGCATAAAAAGGCACTAAACTGAAAAGTTGAACCAGTGTTGTGTCTACACATAACAGACAACCAATTAGCAAGAAACCAATTTTAAGTTGTATCTTTAGGCATGTTGTTCCTAGCAGCCTGCTGCAAAAGAAAAACATATAATTTATTCCCATTTCTTTAACTGAATCTACAAAAAAAAAAGCAAAAAAAAAAAAAAAAAGAGCCAAAGATAACACAGTTTGACAGGTATGAAGTAGTATTCTTGAACCAACAAGGTGATTTCCAAAGAGCTAGTAGCCAAAAAAAAACCAACTTGGTATATCTTGGTTTTGATGGGTGGTGTTGTTAAAAAAAAAAAAGAGGAAACTGGACAAGTGGAGGAAAAAAAATGATTGCATTAAAAATATATATCTATAGCAGATGAACTGTATCTGAAAGTCATGTCCTTAAGAAATATGAAAGGAATGGTTCACTGAAGCCTCATCAGAAATGGTCTCAGTGGAAGGGCGGCCATCAATTTGTCAAAATTGATGGTTTTAGGAACACAGAAAAATACCATCAGATTTTGATTCACCATCTAATACCAAACTCTGTTTTTTTCCCCTTATATACTGTATTTCCATCCATTTTTCCACACATTTTGATAAATCACTGCATCTATTTCCGATTTTCCCGGCAAAATATAAAGAAATGAGGGGTGACTTTATACTGTAGAGATTATTTTAAGATATTTTCTTGGATATGGACTAACTGGATATGGACTAACTCAGAGTTCATCACTTTAATTTAGGCCAAGCTCCACAGTTTCTGGTGAAAATCTCCTGAACTGAGATGTTTTTTGGAAATCCAAACCAATAACAATGCTGCCTAATTCAGGAAAGAAATCAAATTTTAACTCATTTTTTAATACTGCAAATGTTTTCTGTATTAACATTATTAAATTATAATCAATATTCTTATCTAAACATATGTATCTTATGTATTCTGAGTCACATTCCAAACAGGAGCAGAGGGACTTCAATAAAATCATTACTGGTTGTAAAACAGTGCGCTGAGTCCTGAGCTGCGGCAACAGTTATTAAGCAGACAAGTGTTTGCAACAGCTGAATGGCCAGCTGGGAAAAGAATGGCTGAGGCAAGGGAAAGTATAGCTTCAGGGGGTCACACACTCACATGCATGTGGCTGTTTCACGTAGTAGTTTAAGCACAGGTGACTCCCACTGTCCATTAATCACAGTTGGAGAAACTGTTGTGTTGCCAGCAACCTGCTTGTGTTGCACAAAGTTGAAAACCAGCATGACAGAAAAATCCACAACACTACAGGGCTGAAAACCTACAGGGGATGAAATAAATATGTTTGTGGTCTCATTTATCAAAAACATTGCCTGTTTTTTATTTTTCCCTCTGCTTTGTTTTTGCCAATAATTTATTCTCACAGCCTTAGAAGCAAAAATGTGGAATTACTTCAGAGTTGGAGCATGTTTCTGATTTTTTTTCTTTTTTTGTTTCTAGTTGAAAAAGCTGTTTTGAGGCTGCGTGCACAGGTGGCAGCAGCTTCATGTTGGGTTTACCCAGTTGCAGAATGAAGAGATGAGTGCTCCGTGGTGGATTTTGGAGGGATTACTAACACTCCACTGTGGACTATCTAACTGGGAGAAATTAGAGTGCACCAATGAGGCCAAGGGAGCTAAAAAGGCCAAATTGTTAAGGATTTTATCCTTATGTTGCACAGCTTTACAAGTAAAACAGTTGCATCATTTGTAAGTGGTAAAACTAAGCAAAACAGTTTAAGATTTGGGAGCTACGACTCAGAAGACAGAACAGGGAGTCCATATATTAGAGGGTTGGTGGTTTGATTCCTAACTCATCTGGTCAGCACATTGAAGTGGGTGAATGTGGCTCAGAGAGCTTTGAGTAGTCAGGCTAGACTTAAAACATAAATGCCAGTCCATTCACCATTTTTTTTTGCTTTCTGTCTAGTATTAAAATCCTGTTAAATCTGCTTCTATTGTGCAATCTATCACAGGGAACATGTACATGTAATTTTGTGAGTCTTATATTATTGATGGACAATACTCTTTCATCAAACAATTTGAAAAGTCAGTTAAAAGAAATTTAAGCAAAGCTGATGCTCGCTGTGAAAGATTATATAAAGGCTACCTTGTCCTGTGACACAGTTTGGAGACCCACAGTGTTTAGCTTGTACATGTTACCTCTCAGACAGCTAATTGCTCATTTTAAAATCATTTCCTACCATTTGTATGCAGATGGCATCCAGCTGTTCTGTTAGCAGATCTAAATACATGTTTGAATGCCATCAAATATTGGTTCATTGTCTATAGGTAATTTTTGACAAAACAGTGACTCAGATAGCACCATCCCAAAAATCAAACAATGCCTTGGATCTGCAAGTTCTTCTGTTGCATCCAGCTTACGTAACCTTGGATTTATCCTGGACAGTTCCCTGTCTTTTAGACGGTCACGTCGGTGAGATGACTTGATCTCTTCATCTCAGGAACACTGCTAAGTTAAGGTGTGTTGTTTCCCGGGTTGAATTGGAGTAAATTGTTCATGCTTTTATCTTTTATTACTCCCTAATTAACCGTCTTATCTTTAAATCAGTTGAAAATGCAGCTAGAGGACTCACATCTCTCCATTTTTTAAATATTTTCACTGGCTCTCTGCCAGCTTTGGAATTCTTGTTTTAACTCTTTGAATGTGTCTGACCTTTTTTTAATATATATATATATATATATATATATATATATATATATATATATATATATATATATATATATATATATATATTTAAAATGTATCTGTTTCATTATGTTGCTTTTATTTGGGGTTTTTTTGTGGTGTCAGACAGTTTTTGACTTTGTGAAAGGTGCTTTATAAATAAACTTTACTTACTTGCAGAAGTTTGCAAATAGTTGGGTATGGTTGAGCAATTATTTTATTTCATAATAAAATAGGCACAAACATGCAAAAATGCTACTATGGTCCTTCACGATGTTTTTGACTCATTATTTCATGCCTCAACACAATGGGGTGGGCACACTTGATTATGCTTTTTCAGCCAAATGACGCCCCCTACAGGAACCTGCAGTTTCTTGACACAGTATCTTGTTGTCCTGAGACAATGACAGCGTCATGTCGGGGTACATTCCTGTACTTATCACCATTAAGCCTGCACTGATGGACCGAGTTACATACAGCATTAACCCACAAACCAAAGCCATAATAATAGAGCAGCGAGAGCACAGAAAGCGGGCTTTATGTTTAAAGTCTCTCTCCAGTCCCAGAGAGACTGCTCGTATTTCCATCTGTGGTGAAATGTGGATTTATGCTGTAGTCATAACAAAGCCTGAACAAGACTGACACTGCATAATAAAAGGGTTGGATGATCATTTGTTCTGCAGACAGAGCTGTCCACAAACTGACAGATTGCTTGACTCTGTGTAATGTAACAGTGTACAGCGTGTATTAATACATCACGGCTGTATTTTGTTACACATGTGAGTAAATACACAATGAGGAGGAGTTGTGTCTGCTTTTCTGATGCAGGAAACTAATGACGACGCGTCCTCAGAGGGAACACTGTCCCGTCAGAGGAGGGAAATCGTACTCTTCTTTCTGCCGCGTGTGACTTGGCCGAGTGTGTACTTAAAAACTCATCAGTGTGTCCACAAGGGTCGGGTTTTCAGTGAGAGCTGGACGATATTTCATACCAAATTTAGAAAGAAAACACAGTCAAAGGTATCAAGTTGAGTTCATGACGCCTGGGAAGAAATCCTGTAATAAAATAACAGTTGTTTGCCTGTGAGGGATCCGTGAGGTTGTTTAGAATGGGACTGTGAGCACTGATGAACTGTAACACTTTTCAATGACCACAAAAAGAAAGACGGATGAACCATGTTTTCAGAATTTAATTTGGGGAATTAACTGCATCAAATTATGAGGAAATGAAACAATTACTCCCAGTCATACACTGAAAAAAACTTTACAAACTCTACAGAAGCTGTTAAAAAAAGACTTAAACACACTGTACAGATTTTCCTCAGCATATGGAATATGAATCACATGGTGCATTTACAGCTCAGCAATGGGCTTATGTGGCCAATAAGGATGCTTTTCTTTGTCCAGCTTTGTTTCTGGGAATGTGTCATTCAGGTCTTCAATCGTCATCTGGTCAAAGGGGATCATGTTCTTGAATTTGTCCAGCTGGGGAAGGAAGAAGAGATGATTAGGAAAAAAACAAACAAAAATAAAAACATGTATCTAAAAAACCCTTTTGCACTTCTGCATCAAGGCTATGTAAACAACTGCCACCTTTTAGAGGAAGTGAGGCTGAATCTTAGTTTAACACTAGTCATTTTGAGAAATTATTATGAAACAACAACCATGGCACACCTGCCACAACTATTGTTTACACACATTTGATATGAAGACTGCTATAACATGAGCCAGAGCTAGTTAGATGTAATTGACAGATAAATATATAGGGAACTGCAGTGATGGATATTAACTGTGGGGCTGAATGGGTCGCAGATGGGATGTTGAGCCGCAGCAGAGCAGAGAAAAGCGGGGCAGAGCATGGGAGTGCATGCACGGAGAGGAGAACCGAGCAGGTTGCTCATTGTCGAAAGCTGCTTGTCTTAAGTTTGTCTTAACACATCACTTTCCACTTTCCACCGCGAGAAAGGAACAGAGGATGTGACAGCAGACGCCCTGTCTCGTGTTTCTTCCTGTTCCTAATCACCAAACATCTTTAGAAGATGTTTGGCCTTTGGGAAGCAGGATGTTATAGCCCTGGCTATAACAAGTTAAACCTTATAAACAACAAAAAAAAACCCAAATAAAATGAAACTTATATGTCTCACCTCTTTCTCGTACTGAGCGATACGAGCCTTGGATGCTTCAGTGTAAGCAATGGCTGTTTTGCTCTGGAAGATGACAAGTAAACATTAAGGGAAGTTTTTCCAGAGTTTATACAGCAAAACATAAAATATTCAAAATCATTTGAAAGTACGTAATAGCTGTAATGCACTAACCACATTCTGGATGGTACTTTTACTGAAATGAGTAAAAGTACCATGTTGAGCTTGAATTTTGCATTTTTCAAAATATTGTCAGACAAAAAGTACTGTTTCAAAACTAAACGCTGTCCTTCCCAGCTTTATGCTCAGGATGGGACACACATGTACTCATATTCACTGTCCTCAGACTCACCGCTTCCTCCTCCTGAGCATTGATAAGTGCTGTCTGCGTGTCTACAGGCTCCGGTACCTTCAAGGCATTGAACTGAGGGACACATCGAGTTAAACATTTATGAATGCAAGTGATTTGAATAGAACACAGAGCAGACCAGTAAAACAGAACATCCTGTGATTATATGACAAAAACAAAATACCCGAAATTCTCTTATTACAGTCTTATAACACTTATATGGAATTAACAGAAAGATCAACCCAAACCCAAAAAAGTTTCCACCTGACTGCCAGCTGATTTTTTATGCAGAGCAACTTTTGTATGTTAACTGAAGGCATAATTTTGCCCTGACATTATAAAAACTACAGATCAATTATATATGGGTGGGTCAAACAGCAGCTCTTTTTTTTTTTGCCTCATTTTTTTCCCAGTATTTTCAAGCATTGCTTCAGGAGATAGCCACATGATTTTGGTTAAAAAAAACCGCTCCTGACCTCTATTAAAAACTGAAACAGAATCAATTTTTCCTGCTGGTTTAGTTGAACTTTTCATAACTACTAAGTTTTCCAGCTCAAAAATGCTGGAAAAATCAAGTAAATAAAAAAAAAAGAAGAAGAAGAAAATTTTCAATCCACCCCTATGTTTTCAAGGGCCTGTAACTGGAACATGTTCATAATATGAAGGTTAATTTTTGTATTACATTAAATTACACAAATTATTGTGGCTGGGATGGAGATTAAGAATAAACCAATTCTGAGAGTCATGTGCGAGGCACTGACTGATTTCTCATGGAATGCTGCAGATCAGTTTTCACTAAAACTCTGATTCCAAAAATTCAAAAAACAGATTTTCAATGATTTGCAGATCTCATAAATCCTCATTTTATTCACAACAGAACACAGAAAACATATCAAATGTTTGAACTGAGATATTTTCCTAGTTCATGAAAAATATTAGCTCATTGTGAACATGCAATACATCTTACACACACATCAATGGGGGTCAGGGGGAGGGGTCTCGGTCAAATGGCAGGAAAAGAAAGTGATACTTAAAAAAAAGCACCTGTAGGAACACTTTGTGACCAATTAGGTTAACCAGTAACAGGTCTTAGAGAGGCAGAGTTTTTCAGAAGTAAAGATGAGCAGAGGTTCACCAATTGCAAAAAAAACTGCACCTACAAATTGTATAACAATTTAAGAATAATGTTCTTCAACTTCAAATTGCAAAGACTATGAATATCTTATCTTCTACAGTACATAGAAAATCTGGAGAAATATCTGTGCACAAGGGACAAAGTTGAAAATCAATATTGGATGCTCATGATCCTCAGGCTCTCAGGCAGAACTGCATTAAAAACAGGTATGATACTGTCATGGAAATGACTGCACGGACTCAGAAACACTTCCAGAAATCACTGTCTGGGAACACAGTTCACTGCGCCATTCACAAATCAGGTTAAAGCTCTGTCATGCAAAGAAGACTATATGTGAACATGATCCAAAAGCACTCCTCTGGGTGAAAGCTCATTTAAAATGGACTGAAGCAAAGTGGAAAACTGTTCTGTGGTCAGACAAATTGAAATTTGATATTATTTTTGGAAAACATGGGTACACCGCATCTTCTGGACTAAAGAAGAGAGGCACAACACAGCCTGTTATCAGCACTCAGCTCAAAAACCTGTATCTCTGATGGTAGGAGGGTGCATTAGCGCCTGTGGAACTGGCGGCTTGCACGTCTAGAAAGGCAACATCAGTGCTGAAAAGTACATACAGGGTTTAGATCATCTGCTCCCATCCAGACGACATATTTTTAAGGGAAGGCCTTGCATAGTTCAGCAACACAATTCTAAACCACACACTGACTCTATTACAACAATGTGGCTTCAGAGTAGAAGAGTCCGGGTGCTGAACTGGCCTTTCACCACCAATTGAAAACATTTGGTGCATCATGAAATGAAAAATAGAACAAAGAAGACATAGGACTGTTGAGCAGCTAGAATCCTATATCAGACAAGAATGGGACAACATTGTACCTTAAGACTTAGACTTACTTTTTTTCAAACTCATCCACCATGCCTGCTTTAGCCACAGCAGATCTGTAGTAGCTCCAGTCAATGGCAGCAGGTTTCTCAGGCAGAGAGGTGAGTCTGTGAACACACAACAAACACCCTACTTCCATCACAGACAACCATTCAAGCTCACACGCACCTAATTTAGAATAATCGGTTAACCTAACATGCATTTTTTTGAACACCTAGACTAAAAAAAACCTTCTTTCTGTGATGTTGATCAGCCTTTGGTCGTAAAAGTACTGATTATTATGTATACCCACTCATAACATGCAAGGTCACAGGGGACCATAGTTTTTCCAAACACTCATGCAGACAGACAAGCTCCTATTAACAAAATCTGCATGTCACCACCATGCCTTCACAGGTGTATTCCGGGCATACTTAGCATTAGGGCTGGGTTTTTAAGAAATATCGATATATTTTCATACGCGATATGAGAGAATATCATTTACATCGATATAGTCTTTGTCGCGTTACAATCATACTTGTAGATCCACCAGTTTACTTTTCCCTTGTCTCTGTACTAGTGGCGGGTGGATCGATCCAAAATATCGACAGCATCGATACAATGCTGGTATTGGTATCGAACAATGCTAGCATGACAGGATCGATACTTTAGTCATCTGTCTCCTATAAGTTCTCCTGTAAGTTCAGTGTGTCGCTCCTGGACATCAGAAAATGACAGACATGTCTGTGCAAACACCGCTCACTGCTGTGATTATTTGTCTGTGCTCATGTGACTCAGCGGCACTGAGCAGAGTCACATGAGCAGTGAGTGAGAAAGGGGGGCGTGTGCAGATGTACTTTACAGCTGGAAATGAAAACACTGTCAAACAATGATGCATGCTGGGAGGAGATTCTCTACTGTTGCAACACCATCGACTTATTTAAAGATGTAAAAGAGCACGAAAAAGAAAATGTTTTGTTCCCGAGGAGAAGAAGGAAGGAAATCCCTTGACGACAGACCCAGACCCCGACACGGAGACAGAGCCCACTGTCACAATCCGGAGAGGTGAAGAATAACCAGGTAGCTCATATAGTGGTGAAAGTAATGTTTTATCACTTATGTTGGTTCTTCAGGATTAGTTAATGTTAAAGTGTAACTTTAATCATCTTAGCTGTTACTTAGGCAGAATGATTTCCTGCTGCTAACACCATCCTTTCATGTTAACCTGCAGGACAAACCAGCAATTAACTAAGTTAACTTAACCGGTTAATTTAAGTTTATCCTGATTCCCAGTGTTAGGGTAAGTGAATCCAGATAACCAAAAGATACCCTGGTTATGCTGAACTCTCTCACCCGTAAATTAGTGGTGAGCAAAGTGTGCCGGCTCTGTGTTGTGACAGGAGTGGCACTTAGACAGACAGTCAGCTCGCATCTTTGATGAAACCTCAGCACTGCCTACAGGAGAGAAACTGAAGCTAAAGTATTGATCTCGTTACACCGATATTGATCAGTTTCAATACCAACGTTGGTATCAATATTATCAATATTTGGATCAATCCGCCCACCACTACCGCAAATCATACAGGAAGCGAAACCATGGCAGTGTTGCCAACTTAGCGATTTTTTCTTCCAAAAAGTGAATAGCGACAAATTTCCCAACTTTTTCCTGTGACATGGACGACTTTTGGAGAGTTTTGGAAACCTGAAATCCTCCTCTGTTGCCGTGTTTTGCATACAAACAGCCTTTATACTGTGTCCCTTCCTATGCTTTGGCATCGCCCAGGACCCCCAAGAGTCCCTGGCTGCAGGCAAGAGGGTGCCGTCATACCGCAACTCCATAACATAAGTTGTTTTGTACCGTAAGTCACATGACCTTAATAGCAGAAGTGGTTCTTTTTCATGTGCTTGCAGACACTGCATTGAGCCGGTGGGCCCGTTGTCTTTGTATTTACTCAGCTGACTAAAATCCTGCTGACTGAAGGATGGAGTTTTGTTCATTCAGTCTGTTTACATGTTTTGTTATTTGCACACATTACTAGATGTACAGGAGTGCACACAGTAGGAAGCACTTTCCAGTGAAGTAGACTTCACCAGACTGTCTTTTTAAAGAATAAGTCAGCCTTTTGCTATTTTACTCTGTATCTTTTCGGTTTACATTATAATAGCACACCTGTGAGTCCTTTTTTAGAGGGAAAAAATGATTTATTTAAAAAAATATATATTTTTTTTTTAGCAATTTCGTATGTACATCTGCAGCTGAACGTTAATAAAAGTGCCCAAGTGACATTTGGGACATGTAGCTTTGACTCAGAGGTGCCTTTTTGTTTATACCTTTTGGGAAGGAAAAACTATCGAGATATATATCGTATATCACCATTCAGCTAAAAAATATTGAGATACTACTTTTGGTTCATATCGCCCAGCCCTACTTAGCATACAATGCCAATAACAAATGTAGAAGTGGTCTGAATAAGGTTAGTACAGTTAACTACGTACTAATAAATAATACCAAACATTTATAGCACTGGTGCCAAAGGAACGCATGCTGGTGACTTCAGATCAAGACATTGTGCGGCT
The DNA here is from genome assembly GCA_024447675.2 of Pterophyllum scalare. Lineage (NCBI taxonomy): Eukaryota > Metazoa > Chordata > Actinopteri > Cichliformes > Cichlidae > Pterophyllum > Pterophyllum scalare. The sequence continues at coordinate 87,459 of JAMQGT020012674.1, read as the reverse complement.
GCAATGAGCCTGTCTTTAAAATGCTGGAACAGGGTTTGAAGTGTGACTACAAACTTGGCAGCGATAGCGTCACTTCGCGTCTTCAGGTTGTTGAACATGGTCCTCTGGTTGGGTGGTACCCTCTCTGCAAAAGCCGCCCAGTCAATGGCCTTCAGCGCAGCTCGTCTCCCAGCCATGTTTAGGAATGTGTGAGCTGAAGAGGCCCAAAAGACCGGAGACTGGCAGTTAATGATGCTGCTTTAAGGTCCTGGGCCAAATTTTGTTTGGTAAACAAACTCAACACTCACACAGAGAAAACCGACTTCAGGGTGACAGGCCACCGACAGGAAACGGAAGTCGATTAGACAGTTTATCAGCTAATAAGGCTGTGGGGCAACATTGCCATCTACTGGCCGGAGTGTGTAACGATCATGAGTAAAGTTGATTACACAGCGGTCAGGTGGTTAAAAAAAGTTTTTTATATACATATAGCAAAGCTGTACTTATTTTTTCACAGGACTGCTGTAAAGAGTGCTATAAAAGCGTCTCCTATCACACTGAATTACTTAGTTATGGTAATTGGTGAGATGAAACCCTCATCATGCTCCTTTGAGATATTACCTCCTCGTGTCCTGTTTGGTCCTTCATTGCTGTCTATCAGTAACAGTTCACTGAGGCAAAGTTGTGTTCCACTCTATTTTAAACATGCTGCGGTAACTCCTCTATTGAAGAAACCTAATCTTGATGCTAGCTCGATTGGTAATTATGGACCTATTCAAAACTGTCATTTGTTAGTAAATTATTAGAGAAAATTGTAGATAGTCTGTTCAGATCTTTACTATCCAATTTGCAGATTTTTGACCCTTTTCAGTCTGGGTTTTGAAAGCAGTACTCTACTGCTCATTTGGAAGTCTCCAATTATGTTTTAATGGCTTTTGATGCAGGGAATTGTTCTGTCATCATTTTACTTGATCTCACTGCAGCCTTTTATACCATTGATCATAACATTTTACTTAAAGGCTTAAGGTTTTGGCTGGTATCTCTGGCTCAGCACTAGACTAGTTTTCTTCTTATTTATCAGATAGGACATTCTCTGTTAGGACCCGCAAATTCAGTTCTAACATTGCCTCCTTAAATTGTGGGATTCCACAAGGTTCAGTCCGGGTACATTATTATTTTCTTTCTATATGCTTCCTTTAGCTGGCATCATTCAGTCTTTTAAGGTAATGTCTTATCACTTACAAAACATACTACTTCTCGCTGTCTTCGTTCGCAGGCCCAGAATTTGTTAATTGTTCCCCGCACACAACTTAAGACTGGGGGGGGAGCCTTTCAGTCAGTAGCACCAAAGCTGTGGAACAGTCTACCACTACAACTATGTTCAGCTGACTCTTTTAACTCTCTTTGGATTCTTTTAAAAAGCAATTAAAAACTTAATTTTTTAACTACCTTTCATTCTTTGGTGTTCTATTGCATATTTTTTTAGTTAGCTATTATGGTGTTACTGTTTTGTTGTTTACTGTGTACAGCTCTTTGTGACTGTTGTCTGTGAAAAGCGCTTAATAAATAAACTATACTTACTTACTTCTTTTCACATAACTGTAATTTTTAATAGTTGTTTTTTCATTTCAAAAGTTTGTTATACCAGTATACAGTAAATCTGTTTGTGGTTTAGAACAGCTCAACAAAAACTCTATAATTAATAAATAACCATCGGGAGTTTATATAAGCTGTATTTTTTAACAACATAGTTACAAAGAAAAATCTTGAATATTTTGGTTAATATTGACTACACACATTCATAAAAATGTCCATATATGTAGTGTTGTTTTCAGGCTTGCTAACAGTGTAGCCTATTCTGCTTTATCGGTAATGTGAGCAAAATTAGGTCACATAACTACAAAAGAAGCGGAATTTAAAAGGTACACATAAGGTAGTAAAGTCCATCAAGAGTAAACCAGATCTTATTCATTTATCAAGACCCAGCACTTTCTACCCAAAAGCATTTTCACTGTATTTAGATCCAGCTGGAGCAGACTGGCTATTTGAAACTTGAATCCAATGTCTGCACTGATTTCGTCCTCGTTGTTCAGATCCTGTGCCCACACTCTCAGATGTGTGAACAGACTAAAACACAGGCAGACGTGGAAATCATGCTCCACAGTTTTGATCCAGTGGTGTCGGTAAGTTTATACTAGTCATTTTTAGTACTTGTGCATTCTGACCACCATAAATATTGAACTTATAGGTTCAATCATTTCACTGGCTCTTCAAAACCATGATCACAGGGTCTGATTGTTCTTGGTTTTAAGGAGTGAGACTGAGTCTGATAATTTTTGCAAAATGTATGTTAATGGAAAATTAATGACGATAAAGAACTGTATTATCTTTATTAATATCATTAAAACTGCAATAAACTCACAGGTCACAGTATTCGACCCCTGAACCTTATTTTCTATATGAGGGCTCTTCATGTGGACAGTCCTCCTCAGAACCCCTCGCTGACCACCAGCTATGTCCACGGCACCTCCTCCTTGTCACTGCTTCCCCTGACTGTGAGCCAGAGCCTGCATGCAACTGTCCAACAATGGCCTGACCGTGAAGCTGTGGTCTTTCTGCAAGATGGCATCCGAAAAACCTTTGCACAATTGCAGCAAGATGTATGTGTCAGATTTCATCCTTTTAGGGACCTTCATGCATAGCTTACATACCATTTATGAATTTCATTGATATTGTAGTAATTGATTCTTTGAATTTCCCATTTTAACAATTAATATGGGCTATTACTACTCAGAACTAAGATGTAGTACCTTTACTCTCACTACTGACTTTATATAAATAGTTGGTTGATTTGACACAAAATGTGCATCCTGAACAGTATTAACCTGGTTTGTCAGTGACTCTCAATGAAGAAGAATCTATAGTTTGTCTCATGGGCCAGTCTTTCGAAGACTTACTACTGACTTTCTTACTTACTAACATAAGAAATAGACTTAAAAAAAAGAAAAGACTAAGAAGCTTATCTTTAAGTTCTCTGCTGTATTGCTGTGTAATTCTGCTGTGCAGGTTGACATGGCTGCTGCAGGCCTCCTAGCTCTGGGCCTGAAGCGAGGCGATCGACTGGGAGTCTGGGGGCCAAATGTATATGAATGGATCCTTTTCCAGTGTGCTTCCGCCAAGGCTGGAATTATACTGGTTAGTCCAGGAGCTGCGTACATGCCTTTGAAATTACAGAACTGTAGCATATTTTATCACTCTGTCAAATGTCAGTGAGAAGGACACTGAATCTGCCACTGGCATAGAGGAATAACTGTATAAGCTTACTAATATATGTTTACCAACTCCAAATAATCTGTTGTAATCATATGTTGTACAGGCATGCTTAATAACATATGATAATACAGTATGTTCTCTGAAAAATGCAATAAATGGTTGCATAAATAGTTTTCTAAACTGCTACCCGTGCAGGTGTCCTTGAACCCAGCTTATCAAGTGAAGGAAGTGGAGTCAACTCTACAGAAGGTACAGCATATTGCCCCTACTGGGACTTATTCTTACCTTATCAACCAGTACTGATTGCTGGCAGTTTGCTAAATTATTCAAGCATGTAAGAACATGAATGTAACAAAACAGATTTGTTGTGTCTAGGTCCAGTGTAAAGCAGTGGTATGTCCTACCAGCTTTAAAACACAAAAATTTTGTGAGATGCTGAAGGAGATGTGCCCAGAGATTGGGTCAATGCCAGGAGACATGATCAAAAGCTCCAGGTTTGACAGAGTCAAATGTCCTTCTGTTGTTATTAAGGGACACTTTTAAAAAATGATAGTGTGAAGTGCAAGATTTGGTCTTGGGTTGTCTAGGCTGCCATACTTCCAAATGGTAATTGTGACTGACAGCAGACAGCCAGGCATGCTCCACGTAGAGGACGTGATGCAAGCTGGGGAGAGTCGGCACCACAAAGAGCTGATGGATCTGCAGAGCAAGCTGTCCTTCGATGATCCCATCAACATTCAGTTCACATCAGTAATATTCAGTATTTCAATTTTTTCAAGGGCATATACGTATCGTATTGACTTGGAACAACAATTAGTGTGTCATGTGATCTAACAAGGATTCTGGTTGTTCAATTGTGTCAGGGTACGACTGGGAACCCAAAGGGAGCCGTGCTTTCCCACCACAACATTGTGAATAATGCATACTTCCTGGGCCTCCGCATGGGTTATGATCGGAGAGTAAGTCCATGTTTGTGGCTTTACTAAAGAAAACACAAATGGTGAAAAAAGTGACTGACCTAATTTTTTTTATTCCCCATCAGCCTCACGTGCGAGTGTGTGTGCCTGTTCCAATGTATCACTGCTTTGGCTCCGTGCTTGGAGGGACGTGCATGGCAGTTCACGGCATCACGCTGGTCTTTCCTTCCTCAGGCTACAACAGCCGTGCCAATTTAGAGGCAATTCAGAGTGAAAAGTTCAGCGCTGCTTGCCTTCAGTGTTATAGGTGTCTGGCTGAGTGGTAATAAGCACTTTCATGGATTGCCATTCATATCTTTTCCTTTACTCCAGGTGCAATTTTGTCTATGGCACCCCCACCATGTTCACTGACCTGCTAAGCCAGGATTTACAAATGTATGATTTGTCCTCAGTTGAAGCTGGTAAGAGACCAGATGACATTATTGGCAGTGTGTTGATTAGCTGAAGTGTGAATCTATCCTTTATATTTGCTACTGTGTTTTTAGGGCTCATGGGAGGTTCTCCATGCCCTCCAGAGATTGTGAGAAAACTGAGAACAGACATGAATATGAAGGAGATAGTGGTAAAATGAAACCTCTTCAAATAACACCAAAAATTATAAGAGAAGGCTCCAGAACATAGGAACATGTGCACATCATGTTTTTTCAGATATGTTATGGAACAACTGAAAACAGCCCTCTTACATTTATGGGGTTCCCGGAAGACAACGAGGACTTGAAAATGAACACTGCAGGATGCATCTTGGGTCACACAGAGGTATAATTTCTTTCCCACACAAACCTTCATTCACACATCGCTGTGTGGCATGCTGTATTCCTGCATGGCTTAACCTTAGGCTAAAGTGGTGGATCCTACTACTGGGGAGATTGTCCCTCTTGGGGCCTCAGGTGAGCTGCTGATCAGAGGCAGTTGTGTGATGCATGGGTACTGGGATGAGCCAGAGAAAACCAGAGAAGTGATCTCTCAAGACCGCTGGTACAGGACCGGGTAAGGTAGAGTTTCATTCATGACCCTGGAGAACTGTTGTGTAGAGCACAGTTGTGGGAGATGCAGTTTTTGTCTATGCAGTGACACAGCCAGCCTTAACAGTTTGGGATACTGCCGCATTGAAGGACGCATAAAGGATGTGATCATTCGAGGAGGGAGAACATCTATCCTGCTGAGATAGAGCAATTTCTCTATAAGCATCCCAAAGTGCAGGAGGTGCAGGTGAGATTAAACCACTGGAGGGCAGCAAAGGAATACTAAGTAGTGGATAAAGCCATGGGCTTGTCTCTCTGTGGGTACAGTGCTTAAAATACATCTTTGGTTGTTGTAAACAATATTTAGTTTGTGAGAATACACAGTAATCAGCTATAGTGTTAGGTCTAAACTGCAGCTCTTCCCCCCGTGCTTTCCAGGTGGTTGGAGTGAAAGATGAGCGGCTGGGCGAACAGGTTTGTGCTTGCATCAGGCTGAAGGAGGGTCAGACCTCCAGTGCAGAAGAGATAAGAGCTTTCTGCGAAGGCCAGGTAGGAGGAGATGAAACACAACACTGCCAACAGCCCAAAATGCTTTAAGCTGGAGCAGAGCTGTAGCTTGCACATTGACATGCTTTTTTTTATCCCCTTTAGATTTCTCACTTCAAGATCCCACACTATGTGTTATTTGTAGACAGCTACCCTCTCACTGTCTCAGGAAAGGTAGGAGAAGTATACTTGCACACCAATATACCATTTGTTTCCAGTATGCATGGATTTATATACAGTGTATAATTACTATAATTTTAATAATAATTAATAATTTTATATTTTTCTAGATCAAGAAGAACATATTAAAGGAGATAATGGAGAAGAAATTGGGCCTTTAATTTTGTGTCCACAGATGAAGAGCACCGAAAATTTAGAACAGTGGAAATTAACTTTTTTAACTGTATAGCAAGGGTGTGATATAAACAAAGCTTGCTATATTGTTGCTTTCTTGATCAACGATAACTAAGACTATAAAACTGAAGCTACTTTTTTTACACTTCCAAGCTGGGACACTGTTAAAAATGGATGATAAATCTATTGGTACTCGTCCTTTTTATTTTTTTACATAATTTGAGCACTCAAACTGCTTTCTTACTACAAGCTTCATTTACACACATTCATATAATTGCTTTTTTTTTTTTATATGCCTAAGCACTCTGTAACTTAATGATCACACTCGGATGGCTGCATCAACGGCAGTTTAGTATCTTGCCCAAGGATAAGTCAACATGCAGGTTTTAATCCCAGAGAACCACCGACTCTACCTGAATCACAGCTACCTCATTTAAAAAAACCAACAAAAAAAACCAACAACAAAACAACAAACAAAATACAAACAGACACCCATCATCTCAATCTTTATTTAAACAAGTCTGATAAACAATTTTGATATCATAATACAATGTGTTTAACCACTGTATGATAGTAAAACTCGCTACCTGAACACATGCCATACAGAATCTGAAATAAATACGACTTTAATGCCAAATGTGAATATGCACAAAGTGGCAGGCAAATTTGCCATCTATATAAGCTGTACACTGACTGTAGAACAAACTTATGTAACAGGCTCCTATTGTGCCCAAAGTGGCATCAAATTGTCAAATAACAATGAATAAAAGCCTTTGTGAGCCTTTGGGCTGTTACAATGGTGACAGTAAGGAATTAAAGGTGTGAAAGTGATGGGAATATGTATGTAGAACCAATATCAAACCAGCCATGCTAAAGTAACATTATACTAAAGCAGATAATGGCCAATCTGTTCATGACACAGAGGCCAAAATGCAGCATCACTCCAGATTTGTCTGCCCCCCCCAAAAAAAAAGAAAAAAAAAGTTTTAACGATTTTGTTTGGTGTGAGGAGCCAAAATGGTACTCATCAATACTCAATAGCTGCAAACTCCTAACATGTCACAATGAGGTAAATAAGCCTGCAACAACATAAAAAAAAATCCATACATAAACATTATAAAAAGGCAATACTGTTCTCTTGAAAAACATCAGTGGATGTCCAGAGAGGAACACACTCGACAGCAGCAAAAACCTGTGGAGGTTTAACCCAGAGGAGAGAACAAGCTGATATTTCCACAAGCACTCCAGACATCAGCCAGTAATGAGAGGAACAACTGCAGCATGGCTACATGGCTTTGAACAGTCAACATTCACTTCGGTCATTCTTGAATACAAACACATGCAAGACAAATCGCAAAAAGGAAAATTTCATTTTAAAGCATACTGTAAGATAAATTAGCTAATATGAACATATCCCTTTTTAAATATAGAACAATCTAAACAGAAATTAGTTTAACTGTGCAATTTAACAAACAGCAAAAGGAAGGAAAGTTCAAAGGAAGCTGTGGTCTCTTAAGGACCTTTTGTCAAGGATGAGCCTTCATATGAACCGTGGAATCACTTAAGTAACCGTGACAGTTCAAAGTTGACATCTTAAGGGCAAAACGTTGCAGTGACATTCATACAAGCACAGTGCAGTACAGTTTTAGGCACAAGCAAGAACAGAATGCAGTAGGAACATACATCAGTCAGCCACAACATTAAAACCACTGATGATCATCTGGTTACAAAGCACTGTTCTGCTGCAGAGCCCCGGGTCCTAGCATTCATGTGGATGTTACTAAGCTTTACCCCATGGCATGTAAATCCCTGATGGCAGCGGCCTCCCCTGGAGGATAATGCACCCAGCCACAATCCGAAACAGCTCATGAACTGCTTGAGAAAGAGTATAAGGCATTGATCTCCAAAGTCCCCAGATCCCAATCTGAGCATCTGCAATAGGCACCAGCAGAAGCCAGATTCACAGGGGCCCCACATGCATAAGGACCCAGAGGATCCACTTCCAGTGCTCCCCAGACGCCCACGGGTCCATGCCCTGATGGGTTTTAATGCAATATTAGATGAGCGATTTCAGTGTTTTTGTGGCTGATTGGTGCACACACAAATGACTGTGCACCTACTGATAGATGCACTGAGAGCTGCAAAATACAGACAAGCCTCTCTTGCACACATCACACCATTCTAGCTCTATTTTCATTCACATTCACACACACACACACACACACACGTCCTCTGTGTTCCCAGACTGTGTTGAGGGGATGAGAGTTTCTGTATAGGTTTCTCTGCCTTGGGACCCCTCACTCACACACTCAAAGGCAGCAGACCTGGTGGAGACAGGGCTCTGGATGGTGTCAGGGAAGTCAAAGTGGTGTGGTCTAATCCATTAACAGTGCTGCAGATGCCGAAAGACATGTACAATATTAGCAAAGTTATACATACACAGTGCGAAAAAACAAAACATCAAAACATTTTCTCAACGGCTGATGTGTCCAATTTGAATGTTAAGCTAAATAACTAGCAAAGAAGAAAAGCAAAACTTACGTTTTGTCGAAGCAGGTGGTATGTAGTGAGTGAGAGAAATTGGTTGCATTGCTGGTGAGATGTGTGCCTTTGTCTATGGAGTAATTTTTTCTTGCTGCTTGGTCTTTGGCAAAGTTCCTACAGGCAGCAAGCTTGGACTCCAAAGCCTGGCGACAAAACATGAATTATGAATTTAGCACCATCACAAAAATATTTCTAACGTAGTTGAAAAGACTTCTCTTCATATTCAGAATGGTTGAGAACTGTTTAGGTTGTAATTCTTAAAATGCAAAGACAAAGCAACTCCACACACTGACATAAAACAGAAGTTATTGCATTAAAGTAAATAATACCTACCCCTACTTTTCTCAGAAGGTCACCAACAATGTTAAGAGCGGAGATCCTAGCGGAGGGAGTCAGAGACGAGTTACCACAGCCATTGGTCAGTGCTAGAACAGATAAGCCAAAATTAATGCTCATGTCACAACAATTTCCTCCCATTCAAATATAAGGAGAAGGATTATGCCTAACCTTTGGGGTTGATAAAAGAGTGCTCTATATTCTTTCCTACAGGTGTTGCTGGGAGGGATAAAGAGGCTTGTACTGCAGAATCCATCTTGTCTATATCTAAAGTGGGTGAGCTGGGTGCTGACATCCTGTCTGCAGTCCTTTCTCGCACTGCCAGCTCCTGTCTCAGGTCTGAAGAAGAGAGAGAGAGGAAGTTAAGAAATGCTTATCTGCTAACTCTTATACAGATGACTTACTCCCCACAAAGGGGAAGAACACATTTGTCTGGGCTTTTTCTTTACCTCGTGCTTCATCTTTCAGCCGCTGCACAGACACAAGGAGAGACTCCTTCTCATCCAGCTCACTCTCCAGGAAGGCATTTCTTTCAATTGCCTGGTTTAAACGGGTCTCAAAGTCCTCAAGAGACACTATTGTAGCCCTGCACATACAGTGATAAACAAGTATTTTATGAGTGTTGCAGGAGGTACAATTGCTAGAATACAAGTAGAATTCATCTTACAGTCAACATGTTGCACATTACGCATCGTTCTGACCTTTTCGCTCTCTCCAAGTCATCGTTGGCCTGTTCAAGCTCTCGGACGTATTTGTGAAGTTGATCTTTGATGCTGCGTGTCTGTCCCAGGTCATCCTCTAGCACAGAGATCTGTTTATAACTCTGGGCATATTGCTGCTCCAGCTTCTCCTGGAAAACATGGAAGATGTGAAGATGAGAAACGTGTGAGTCGATATAGAGAAACAAGGACAACAATGATACTATTTGATGAGGAATCTAATTTGAAGATACCATTTTATAATCTACAGCAGTGGTTCCCAGAGTGTGGGCTGCAGCACGCTTGACTTTGGGACCCACTGCTCTACAGTGATTAGCAGCAGTCAGAAAGAATCACAGGACAGTCAAAAGCTTTCACCTTTGTTTCATAAGGACACCTGATGGTTGTTTAAGGAAGCCATAATTTATGGTCTCTGGTTCATTTGCATAGCACAGTCACCAATGTACATAATCATCAAGGAAGCAGACTGAAAACTGTGTTCATGTCTACTGGGATTAAGAACCAGGTTGTTCTTGCAGTTTTCTATTTTCTTCTTCTTTATCCTGACAATTAAGGAGTGCTGGAGGATTACCTAAGAGAAGGCTTATTAACACCTACCATACAAATGAGACATTGAACCTTCTGTGCAGGATCCAACAAAGATCAGTTAACCTCTTAGGTAATCACAAATTACTTTATTAGTGTCCTAGCTAAAGATAAAAGCTTAACGAATCTAAAAAAAAAAAAAGCCACCCCGGCGCTTTACCTTGAGGTTGGACACCTCGTTCTTCAGTCTCTCATTTTCACTGTGTAGGTCTCGAAGCCGTTGTTCAGCTTGACCGAGTTGTGCCTCCAACTCAGCTTCAAGTTCTCGGCTCCCCTCTTGGAACTCCTGCAGCTCCTCTTGAGCTTCATGGCAACTAGATGGCAAACATATAAAGAGAGTGTGTTAAACCATAAACAGTCATTGTGATATGACAGCTCTCCTGTTCACAGTCCACCATTTGGCTCTGCACGGCTGGCTGGCTGAATGACTGTGGGCATGAACTCTAGAAAACTGACAGACCTTTGTTCTGCAAGCTGAGCCAAACTCAGGCATGTTCTAGCAGCCTTTTTCCCTCTAATGGCCTGAAATAAACCTGCATGAAAGCCAGTTAGATGTTTGCATTTGTAATCTTGCCTCTGTCAAAGAGGAAATAAGAGTTTGGCTCAGCATTGTCGAGTTAAGCATTCTAAATATACAGCTCTGAAGAGACAGCTGAACTGTGACAGTAGGTGGTTCAAAAATAGAAGAGAAGAACAGGCATGCTGCCATGTATCTTCAGAGTGGAACGGGTTAAAGGTCACGAGTAGAAAGAAACCGGAGGAGGATAAGGGTTATGAAACAGGATTTTTGTACACACAAGAACAGAAAACAAATAAACAAAAGAAAAAAAAAAAAGAAAAAGAAAAAAAAATTCAGTTTATTTGTAACTAAACATTTAAAGGTGGGGAAAAAAAAGGAAAAAGTTTATGGAATCGAAATACAATTTATTTTCTCCTGTTGAGATGACACTGGGCAACACTGGTCAGCTGACTGTGCTGGGATAATGCCCTGTCAGTGACTCTGCAGAGCACTGAAATGCATGAATCAGTTGTTGTGCGTGGCTGTTCCACACATACCAGCGTCACAGATGCTGCTTGATCAGCACACACAGGGCCCTGTAATGTCACTATATAACCCTCCATCCCTTCTGTAGTTTAACATGACCAACAGCGCTGTATACGTCTGAAGTTAAAAGGTTCAATTAATGATAAACTGTCAGTGGCGAACACTCTTCTGTTTTTTTTTTTTCTTCCACGGGTTGATGTGTTTTCCACCATGTGCCCACAGGAATGTCTCAGAAAAACCAGCAGGACTTTAACCCCTACTGTGCACTTTTGCACTTATTCTGAAGTTTTGATGTACCATAAGTCCATAAATGGCACTCATAACTGACACTGACCCCGATCGTGAAATAATCTGTGGACTCTGTCTTTTCCTCTTGAGTAAACCAAAAAGTGCGTCAGGTCACATCTGGTCATGTGCCTTATCCGGCTAACCAGAGTTTTAATGTGCTGAAACCTTTGGCAGAAGGTTATTATGCAATCACATCTTTCAAAACTACTGAGCAAACCACATATTCAGCAAAATAAAGAGTCCGCTTAGTATGCAAGAATTTGTATCTACTGTCCTCAGAAAACTGTATTCATCTTATGCTATATTTGGGGGATTTCTACCATCTGATTTTCAGCTCAGTTTTCATTCAAGACAGACCACAAAATAAACAACAGAACTATGTTACATAACCTAATTTTGTGGTAACATCAAACAGAAATAAAACCTGATCTTAAATGAAACTTAGTAAAGCCAAACAGGCCAGCTCATGGAGCAAATAATTCAGGCATGCATCGCCGGCATATGAGAAACAAATGCCACCTACCTTTTCTTATATTTGAGGGCTTGGGACTTCCAGTAATCAACCTCCTCATCCTTTGATGAAAATTTAGGAATCATCTCTGTGTCCATGTCAGGCCACCCTGAGGATTAAAAGGGACATTTTTATTGCATTTACAGACATTTCAATTAGGTTACAGTTAGGTTAAATGAAAATACACAGCACAGCAGTTTTGCTATTTGTATCCTCTGGCATGTTGAATCACGAAGAGTGCATTCCCTTCTTATCTCAGAGCGGCCACTGAACATTCTCCTCATTCACTGGAGAAGAAAGGCCCTCTCTCAGTGACAGATCATCCTGGCCGTGTAACCCTGTTAGAATGAAGTCATCCAACCTCAGTGACTCACAAATCAGCGACTATAGCCACAGCCTCTGTGTCACAAATACCAGAAATAATTGATAATTATGTGTACCCAGTATGCCATGCCAGGACAGCCTCAATGTTATACGCCCAGTAAAAGGAGACCTCATTCCTTTATTAAATCATTAAGTTTTAACTTCTTTACAGGTCAACTCATGCAACCTCAACATAATGAATTCATTTACTATAATCTATGCTGATTAAATGTAGCTAAAGCCAACTAGATCAAAGTGTGAGCACATTTTAACAAGCAGTTACGTTTTTCATCTTCCTTCCTGTTTGCAGAATTAGCCCTGAAACAGACGGCTCTTCCTCTTTTACTGGTGAGCAATTAAACTCTGATCTATGTGGACCTACGCAGTCATTTTCAGAGAGTCGGTGAACACATCTGGAAACAGCTGCTGCTGGCATCATGTGTGCGTGTGTGTGTGGGGTGAAACAGTTGCTGAAACCAGCACTACCACTGCTGTAGGAATATTTATAATCTGGCATGAGTTTCTAAGGATTTCCTGCAAACAGGTCCAGCAGCAAGTGGACATAACATGGAAAAACCCTCAGCTGAAATCAAAGTGCAAGACCCGACAAATTTGCTTTGATTACTGTATAAACTGCCCCTGCAAAAACTTCTTATAAAAATAAATAAATAAGAGAATCAAGAGGCACATTTTACTTGACTGGCCTGGCTTGGGCTTTGGTGTTGCTTTTTTTCAGCCAACAAAGATGGTCTAGCCTCAGAGGGATGATGACTTTGACTGCCGTTTCCTTTACAACATTCCTCAGAGATACGGTCATCAACAGTTTCCTGTCTACAAGACCCTCACGTGTACACTGCAGACCATAATACTGAAAGAGGTAGCAGAAAGAAAGGGAAATTTCTAAGCCGCTACTGACAAAACATTTGTCAGGGGAGCAGACACGGCTCTCTAGGAAAGCACCAAAAGGTTTCTTTTGATGACTAGACAAGGATCAAACACAACTTCTCTCTCTTTATGTTATGATGGATCTGGTGCTTTCTGTTGAATCTCATAAGCCACAAAAGCTCTACAGGGGACAACAACCCAAACTACAAAAAAAAAAAAAAAAAAAAGCCCATTCAACAATTAATCAAATGAATACTGCAAACTCATATCCTGTAGCAGGTAAAAGCTGAAACAGCCAGAAAAGGACAGCTCTTGTTAGATTTCATTTCCTTTAGATTGCTCTCTGCCTGACCTCTGGATCTATTTGTCTACTATAACAATACCAGCACAGACATGGCCCGCATCCAGCAAAGATCTGGAAATTACAGAAAAGGGAAGGTAAGTAAAGAGAGTGTTTCCTTTTCCACATTCTTGTCTCTGTGTCCTAAGAGCTGATGCTGACGAAGGTACTTTTTTTTCTGGACAGAAAAATCCCAAATTCTTCTTCAGATTCCATCTTAGAGTTCTTTCTTTCTTTCTTTCTTTCTTTTTTAATCTGTTAAAAAATAATATCTTCTATAGCTTTATAGGGTGTCATGGTACAGCCCTGACCTGGCTCCATATTTTGGCCCCCAGAATTATGGATTAGCCCACAGACAGACATGCAAGTTTACTAAGAACAAAAAAAACTAAAGATTCAACAAAAGCAAGAGGTTAAAGAACCAACATTAAGAACCTTTTATTGCAAACCTGACGGCTGATATTGATCTCAAATTGATTATACAGTTATTAATATGCAGAGCTTGAAAAAAAATAATATAAATAAATGACCTGGGAGGCCCAGTTCAGTCCAACAGCTACAGGTTGTGGTTAAACGACGCAGCTGATTTAGACGCTTTACTGTGTCGATATCCGATACTCGTAGGTGCGAACACAGAGGCTCAGGTTCAAGCCAAAACTGCCTGCGCTCTCTCTCGTGTTACAAATGCACCACACACAATAAGCGAAAATTAAAGGCGTATAAAGCAAACGTTTAAGGTGACACTTCTCGATTTTAACCACTAACAGCGCTGTCATCTTCGTAACGTTTAGGACGGTAAAAAAATAAAATAAAATAAATAATAATAATAACAGAGACACGGCAGCTCGTTACACGGACGGGTGAAACATTAAAAACACAGTCGAGGTGTAAATTACGGGATTTAAACCGTTACCTGCTCATGTCAAGTCGGTCTACTATTGTCTTCTGTAGCAGCAAGTCGCCTTCCAGCCGGTATAACAGCCAAGGACACGCAGAGACTCTCTTTGCCGGGCCTCGGGTGATACTGACGCTTCCGAGTGAGGTAACTGAGCTCTGTTTAGGAAATTGCCAACGCGTCTCCCGGAACTAACGTAATTCCTGACATGGGCGTACGTGATGACGTGATTTCACGTTACATCAGCGCCGGGCAGGGCTTCTGTAAAAAAGAGCGTCGAGATTCAACCGCACCCTGATTTTGGACTGCGCTCTCTAGCGTCAGACTGACCTGAAGGTGGCACACGGCTGCCAGAGAATGAACCGCCGCAGAACAGTACTGCTTAGTTTTTTCTTCTCTCTTTATTGTCTTCAAATAAACGAACAGGCATTGATATCAGTCCATGTCCGTCAAATAATCCAAGCAGCAAAGAATAACCGGACAAAACAATAACAACAACAACAAAAAAAGCAAATTAATAAATAAATAGAAATAAAAATAAGTGCCTTAAATTATTCCACATAAACCACAAGCACTTCTGAAAGCTTTAAGGCATTTCCCCAACCTTTTAACCGACTGAAATATTTTTTCCCCATTATTTTTAAATGCAAGGAAAGTTGGAGCAACCTTAAATCAATCTACACTTATGGACATGAAATAAAAAATTATTACACAGGAATTCTACATGTTTGTCCTGCATAAAAACATCAAACTTAATCATATTGTATTCTAACTCTGGTGTTGTCTTCAAAGCCAACCGGTCATGAACAGTGTCCCAAAGGGTTTAAAGATACAGCATATAAAGAAAAGAGGTTGCTGATCTTTTTGACACAAGGTACACACTTTACTGCCCTCATCAATAATCTTATAAAGAGATAAAATTCACATTAAAAACAACTGAATAGCTTATTGGTGCTGGCCTTCACAACAGACCCAGTTTCTCATGTGGCCCCCTGGGGAAATTAATTGCCCACCCTTGGCCAAGGACATATTGATCAGATGTTCAAATCTTGCCAATCTGTGAAGAATGTTGGTATAAAAAGCCCCATGAAAACTAAAAAATAAAAGCACAAACAAAATACCTTTAAAGCCATGGAAATCAGTCAGTTATGTCACTGACACGACAGACGACAGGACCTGTTTAGCAGGCGCCTCGTCTCCACCCAAGAGAGGATTCCCATTTGCCTCCACCCCTGGGGTGGGGGACGGTGAAGGAACAGGAATTGAAAAAGTCTATCCAAAACAAAAGCAACACTGAAAATGATCTTCGAAAACACTGCACATGATTTCCGGGCTCTTGTACAGGGCCCTGTGTCATACCACAAGTGGTCTTACATCATATGCCGTACACAGGTGTTACACGAAGAGCAGAGAAACAAAAAGCAAAAAATGATCTTAGAATACACTGTGCATGATTTTCAGACTCTAGCACAGACCTGACTATTTAATATTTATAATATTTAATTATTATTTATGTGGTAGGATTGGGTCAGATGTAGTTGTTCCAATCATTAAAGAATGTTTCCGTAAGTAGCTATAGATGTCTGATCCGTTTTACCAGCTAGGTGACTATCTGCTCTACCCCAGAGGAAATTCCCTCCTCGCTCACATTCCAGGGGACTTGGGGTTGGTGGCTGGTGAAAGAATGGGAATCAGAAAGCTGAGACTCAGAAGAGTCTCTTCACGCTGCGTCATGCTGACTTTAATGTGTAGTTTGGTTGTCTCAGACGTTTATTACTGGAGCACTTTATTGTGGCAGTGAAGCTGAATAAAAAAACCCAGAGAGCCCTTGGTGCTAACAACATATTCAGATGTGTAATCGATGTGTAGCTGCAGGCTTCCTAACATTGTTTCTGTCTGCAGATGCATCAATCCAGTCTCCTGCCAGAGGACCTGCAGATGAAACAGAAGTGCCCAAGCAATGGATTTCTCATCTTTTAAACAAGTGTTGTTTTTTGTGTATTTGTTTAAGCATATCAACTGTGTCAAACTTGGGACTGTAGTTCTCAAACGTCACAACTAAAGCTTATCATTTTGTGTTCTAGTGAAGTTTTTTTTTACACTGGAGATGAGCTGAGTCTGCAAATAGTTTATTAAATAGCAAGGTCAGTAAACTCAGAGCAAAAAAGGAAACTCTCCTTAGGTTGTTTAACCATGAACACTGCAACCAGAGTGTCTTTCTTCATCACCTGGTAGCTGAATCTTGTCAGCTCATTTGCAGTATTATTAGAGGGCACCTGTCTCCCATTTTTATTGAGCCAGTTCCACCCACAACTAAAATTATAGCTTGATACAAAAAATAATTTCAAGTGTTTTGTTGCAATTGTCAAATTGTTTGATGCTTGATTTTTTCAAAGGAGAGATTATAAAAGATTGATGTGTATAGTTCTGTGCCTGCAAAGGGAAGCCTAGTCAGTAGTTACCAGGGAAATCCTTCCAACAGCAAGCAGGGGGTAACTCCTGTGGCTGCAAAAACAACTCCAGTTGTGTATAGGTTGATGGGAAAACTGCCCTTAACTCCTTTTACATCTGTGCCCTGAGTAAATATTTTCTTAGTGAGGTTCTAATCTCAGCTGCTACTTTCACGTCATGCCCACTTTCTCATTTGTTGCAGCCTTCTTGTGTACAATCTAGAGATCTATGAACCTGGACAGAAACAAACATGCAGTTAAGAACTTAGTTATGTAATTTGACAAGAAGATGAAGAAATGGCACCTATCTGTCAGTCAAAGAAGCTGCACAGTCCTGATTTTGCTAAAAACTTAATACAGAAGTACATTTTTGTCTGTCTTTGACTGATTTTTTTCCCCAATATTTGTATATGAATTTTCCCAGACTGTCAGATTTTGAAATTCTGTCCTCAGCTCCTGTAAGTCTACAAAATAAGAATATAACACAACCTGTTTTACAAGGGGGTCCTGTCTCCACCCTGGGAAAGTGAATGTAATGTTGAAAATTAGATTAAAAAATGTGCATGGATTTCAGATTCTTTAACAGTGCCCTCTGCCAACATCCAGGTGGTATTACATCATATGCCATGTTACATGATTACGTGATAATCAGCAAAAACACCCCCCCCCAAAAAACACAACAACAAAAAAGAAAAACAAAACCAAAAAAAACAGAAAAAAAATATTCTTATGCGGGACTGATTTATCCATGAGCTACAATATAAATTACAATCTGGCCCTCACTGAAGAAATGTATCTCACAAAGGACACTGAGTAATTTGAAATCATAAATTGGCATCTTCTTTTGTGAGGTAGGTAGACCTGATAGGAGGCAGCTCTGAAATATGCCTGCCAGCATGGACAAGTAGGATATACTGGTCTATACTAGTCCAGAGTACTAGTCTTTCTAATCTTTAACTAATGAAGGTATGAGTAGCTCCAATAAGAAGAACATGAAGTGAGGAATAATACAGCCACTTTACAGCCTGGGGTAACAATCAGCTGATCAGTTGAGTCACTGCTACCTCAGATCGCAGGACCTATTTTACAATACACCTTTCCCCTCCACCCCAGCAGGATTCCCCAATCACCCCCACCCAGGGGAGAAAATTCGGTAAATTTTTCATGGGTGCAACCCACTTACTCAACTCTGCCGCTCAACCCACAAATGCATTTTCCTTACAAATGTGGAACCATTTAAGGGGAAATAAACAAGCTTTCATACAGTATAAGATTTACTGCCAAGAAGCATTATTAGAGATAATATAAGATAAGATAAGATAAGATAAGATTTATTTGTCACATGCACAGTTATACATGGTACAAATATCTAGGGTAAAAATATGAATTTCTAATCGTTGGTATTTACACGAGGACATGTTGCAGATGTCAGAAAGTGCATGGTATAGGGCAAGTCAAAGAGAACAGAATAATTTACATAAATCATAATAGTGCAGTTTAGGGCTCAGAGTTGAGGAGATGGATGGCTTGTGGATAAAAACTCTTCTTCAGCCTTACAAACTTATTCCTCATGCAGCAGTAACACCAGCCTGATATTACAGCAAAGAAATAATTAAGTTTACATAAAATAACTACTCAGCAATTATATTTGTACCAGAATGTTCAAATGTTTGCAATAATCATATTGTCTGTACTGGCCTTTGTATAATAACACCTTATTACTTTGTTGCTAAGATTTTGTCAAGGTACCTTTAATATTAGTGGGGTCCTGTGGATTACCACTCTGAAGTCTTGATGTTGCCATAAGAATACGACTTAACGCGATTTAGACGAGAGGGAAGAGGAGGGCTGAAAAACTAGAAACACTTGATTTAGGTTTCCTGTATTATTTGTATCAGTGGGTGGGTCAAAGACTCACATGTGGCCTGAACAATTCCTCAGGGAATTGGCTCACCAGTCAGGTAAAACCTGAAACTTAACGTTACAGCAGTTTTAAGAAGAGGGTATATTTGAGCACTGAGTAGGGTTTTGACACTGCAAAAAAACAGATGAAATAAAAATAAAATTAATATTCAATTACAGCTGTGATTAACTGGGATTTTCAGTTGTACATGGGTTTATTTCTAAGTGAGACATTTCAGCATGCAAGTCTACAGAAACTGATTCAAATTTGTTTCATTTAAAATTTTAAACCTTCATAAATACATGTAACCAGGCTCAATTACGCTGTAACTGGCTGGTCCAAATAACCTCGTCGACTCTGCGTTGTGTGTTAATGATGAACGAAGGCGTGCTGATCTTTAAGATGTGACCCTTTTTATTCTGAATGAGAACAGAGTATACTAGTCAGGCAGGTTGGCTCAGTACAGGGCAGCTCAAGCACAGCACACTCAGGCTGGTCTCTCATGGTCTGGCCACATTACAACAGTGCCAGTGGCATTTATCCATAAATACAATATGAAAATTATGTACCTGAATGAGAACAGAGTATACTGGTCAGGCAGGTTGGCTCAGTACAGGGCAGCTCAAGCACAGCACACTACAAAAGGATGGTACATTGTAAAGACACCGATGTTCGCTAGCTAGCCTAGCCAATGCATCATGCAATTATATGATTGTTATAACAGTCCACAACTGCAATATTCCAATATTAAGGTATTCCATTAACAGTTAAATCAGTTATAGTGGTCTTACACTTCATATAATGGCTAGACAGATGTCAATACTTAATAATCATGTACACTGCTGTGCTCTACAACCCACCTCAGGCTGGTCTCTCATGGTCTGGCCACATTACAACAGTGCCAGTGGCATTTATCAATTGCCTTTTTGAGAGAGGGCGCCATTGAGCCAGTAAACCTCCACATTACAAATTGTGGTTGTTATGGCAAGTGGAATCATATAAAACATAAATACTGTTACATTCCCCCCTGCTGAATTCCACTTGCGTAAAACAAAAAACAAGAGACTGAAAAAACAAAACAAAAAAACAAAACAAAACCCGACCAGTAAACACCAGGCACAAAACACAAAACTGTAAACTGCGTTAACAAAAAAAAGAATTTTATGCCAGTTATACCACTACACAATTCACATTTGTCTCACACTGAGAGATCACTCACGAACAATCAGTCACAAACACCCAATTAGAAAACCACTCTCTGCAAGAGTCAGTGTGAGAAGAAGTTGGCCAGACCTCTTGGTCACACATGGGGAAAAAAACATGCCTGTTACACATTTGAAAGACATTGTAACTGACAAGTATCTCAGTACATGGCAAAGGAACAACAGCAAAAAAAAACAAAAAAACATCAGAGACCACACTGATCCCACAAGCGTAACAATAACAAAAAAACAAAGAAAAACACTTGTCCCACGCACAAGAAAGTGCCTATACACCTACACTTGTCCTCTGGTGCATAAATTCAATAAGTCTCGTAACAGGTTTTAGCAACCTCCCTGCTCTCGATCTGGTACGATTCTTAACTTCCTTAATCCCAGCAGCTGTACCAATGCTGCGCTGAACAGATTCAGGACAGTCTTGGTTTTCTGCACCAGAAACAGAGCTGGGAGACATCTCCGCAACAGCCAAACTGTTGGTAGAATCAGCACGACTGTTTCCTCTCATCAGCTGATCTTCCATGAAAGAATCAGGGTGTAATGAGCTGGGAGATGACCCACCAGCCAATGTCTCCGGCAGCATGACATCCACAGGTGGAACAACAGCGACGTCAGCTTCCCCTGACTGTTTATCACGGTCCACATCCACCTGGCTGGAGTTTGTGGATGGCAGAGCTGATACCCACACTCTGGTCCGATACTCCACAGAACCATCAGAAACATCAGCAACAACATCTCTCTCACCAAGTCCTATCGAGCCGGACAACGAGGATGTACTGACCTCATCCTGGGAAGTAGTGTCAAGCAAAGGAAGAAAGTTCACTGGCATGATCAGATTCCGATGCACCACTTTCTCCTGACCAGTAGAGGAATGCTGGATTTTAAAGGTGTGGCTCTCTTTGTTGACACCCATCACCACATAGATGACATTTTCCCAGCGGTCAGCAAGCTTCCTCTTGCCACGCTCCCCCTTGTTGGCCAGCAACACACGGTCACCTACTTCCACAGGTGCTCCACGAACCCTCTTGTTATACAAGTCAGTGTGTCTCTGCAGCTGTTTGGATGCCACAGCTTGCGCTATTCCCATGGCCTCCATCAATGCTCTCCGCAGAGACTGAACATAGCGGTCATAGTTGATGACCTCTTGGTCATCTAGAACAGAGCTAAAGACTATGTCCACAGGGAGCCTTGGCACCCTGCCAAACATAAGCAGAAATGGTGCATAGCCCGTTGTTTCATGGACAGTACAGTTGTAAGCAAACGTGAGAGATTTCAAAGCCTCGGGCCATCTGTGCTTCGCTCTAGGGGGCAGTGCACGGATCATATTCCC
Organism: Pterophyllum scalare; assembly: GCA_024447675.2. Taxonomy (NCBI): domain Eukaryota; kingdom Metazoa; phylum Chordata; class Actinopteri; order Cichliformes; family Cichlidae; genus Pterophyllum; species Pterophyllum scalare. The sequence goes on along the minus strand of JAMQGT020012674.1, from coordinate 65,957 downwards.
CAATGTCCTATTCATCCTCTCACAAGAGCCATTGCCCATAGGATGATAAGGAGTTGTGTGTGATTTTTGGACACCTGCCACACTCAACAACTCAGCAATCAAGCTGCTCTCAAAATTGGCCCCTTGGTCAGAGTGAAGCCGTTTGGGGAAACCATAGATGCAGAAATAGTTGTGCCACAGCTGGTGTGCGACTGCCTTAGCAGTTTGGTTGGGACACAAAAAGGCATGTGCCAGTTTCGTAAAATGATCAGTGACAACAAGCACATCCACCGACTTATTGGCAGAATCCTCAGCTGTCCAAAAATCAATACACACCAACTCGAGAGGTTCTGAAGTCCTTATGTTCTCCAACGGTGCCCTGGCTTCCGGTTCAGGTGACTTGCTCACCACACACCGCCTGCAACCTCTCACATACTCAGCCACATCTCTGCTCAGCCCTACCCAGTGAAATCTCTGTTTTGCAAGACACAGTGTTCGCTGTCGCCCTTGATGGCCGACCTCATCATGCACACCCCTCAATACTCTGGAGCGTAGCGATGATGGAACAACATACAGATAAGACTTTTTCCTCGTTACCACGTTTTTGGTAATGCGATACAGGATACCGCCCCTCATTTGTAATTTGTCCCAACCTCTGAGCAGTTTGAGTGCTTCAGCAGGTTCCTTGGCACGCTCTCTCCTTGATGGCCTCCGACCCCTCTCCACATACACGATCACTCTACTGAGAATGGAGTCATTTCGCTGACTCTCTCCCAACAAATCATGTGAGAGCACCTCTGAGTCATTGTGCTCAGGCATCAACACAGTCTGCGGGAACTGGGGCAGCAAGAAAGCATGGGGACATATCCCAGCAGTCTGCTGGATGTGTGCATCAAAAACAGCAGTCACCTCATGTGATGTTATGGTTCCGGCCTCAGCAACTGCTGAATACTGAGAAGTGATAGGCTGGCCACTTTCTGTAACACAGTCAAGGGGATGGGCAGATCGGTGGAATGCCTCCCGCACTCCATGAGGACACACTGCAGCTGCTTCAGCCAGCAGATCCCGATATGGGACTCTCGTCAACCGATGGGATGTGCTGGGCCGCACAAATGGCTCTCGGCTTAAGGCGTCAGCAACCACGTTTTTGGGCCCCGGAATATATTTGATGTCAAACCGGAAGGGTGCCAATTTTGCAATCCATCTCTGCTCACACGCATCCAGTCGTGCCTTGGACAATATATAAGTCAAAGGATTATTGTCCGTCCATACAGTGAACTGATGGCCCCTTAACCAGTGGTGAAACTTATCACACACAGCCCACTTTAAGGCAAAAAACTCCAACCGGTGTGCAGGATACCTTGACTGTGCATAGCTAAGCGATTTACTCGCAAAAGCAATAGGTCTAGCAGTGGACCCACCAATGGGGACCTGGGACAGCACGGCGCCAAGCCCATTACTAGATGCATCTACAGAGAGCAGAAATGGCCCGCTGAAGTCTGGGTGCGCCAGGATAACCTGGTCCATCAAGGCCTCGCTTCAGTAAAAGGAAAGCCTGCCTGCATTCATCTGTCCAATCGTCAGCACTCAGCTTCTTGCGAACCTGACGACGTTTCCTTCCCACTCCACGGGGGCTCCTGTCGCCTGCTGTCAGTCTAAACAGAGGCCTGGCAATGGAGGAACAGTTCTCGATAAATTGCTGATAGAACACCACCATACCAAGAAAAGACCGAATTCTGCGCTGTGAGGGAACACTAGTGCCTGGCTCCATAAGGTCTGCTTCTGCCAAAGAAGTGATGGCTATAACCTTATCAGGGTCAGACATTATCCCATCAGCACTCACAACATGTCCCAGAAACCTCACTGAGCGTTGTAAGAAGTGACACTTCTTGGGAGCAAGCTTAAGGCTGTGAGTCCTAAGCCGCTGAAAAACCATCTCCAATCTTTCCAACGCTAGGTCTTCTGTAGGAGCAAACACCAGAACATCATCTAGGTAGCACAGAAGACCAAGGAAGTTCTGGTCACCGAAGATACTCAGCATCATCCTCATGAAAGTTGCAGGGCTATTGCACAGCCCTTGAGGCATGCGATTATATTCATATAATCCAAATGGTGATGTAAAAGCTGTGTACTTCTTGTCTGCCTCATGCACTTCCACATTATAGTACCCAGAAGTCAGGTCCATAGTGGAGAAAAAGGCATTGCCACCCAAAGCCGACAAGGCATCAGCAGGATGAGGAAGAGGATGGGCGTCCTTGATGGTTCGAGCATTGAGCCAGCGGAAATCATTACAGATTCTTATGTCACCTGTTTTCTTCCAGACCAGAACTAACGGTGATGCAAACTCACTGCTAGATTTTCTAATGATCTCCCGCTCTTCCATCTCATCCAGCAACTGTCTGAGTTTCTCATACTGAGTGGGTGGTATGCGCCGACAGGGCAACCGAAAAGGCTTGTCATCCACAAGTCGAATCCGGTGGAGGTAACCTTTAGCCTTCCCACAATCCAACTTGTCCCTGGAGAAGATAGACTGAAACTCAGCAATGAGATTAACAAGTCGCTCCTTACAAACTGGTGACACTTCACAGGAGTCAATGTCTATGTCAGACAGACCCATGTCATGCAGCCGTGAGTGAAGCGTACCAATTTCACCACCTGGGTTGCTCACCAAGGGATGGTCAGGTAGACTAGAAGTCTCTGTGACCAGGCTCTGTGCTTCATCGCAACAGATGGGGCCGCCTGTGGACAACTGGACATGCTGCTGGAAGGTGGGTTGGGATCCGCCGCAACCTTCAGGCTGGCTGAAGCTTTCCACAGCCGCACATGGATACACATCAGCCAGCTTAGCATTACGTCTCAGTGTGATAGGCTTGTCAAACGGGTTTATCACTTTCAGAGGCAGCCACCCATCATCGCTCAGAAGGGCCACAGTTCGCCCAACTATGACTGTTCTCGGCCCCGATCTTGCGCTCGTAGGCTCCATCATGACTGTACTGCCAACAGGCAGATTACTCGCCCGCTGCAGTTTGCCCCAGACCAAGTGTTCAGTCATAGGCATCAAGGTGACAGCTCTCTTTGTCTTGACAGTTCCAACCCTATCAGGGGTGTTCACTGCACACTCCTCCACCGCAGCTGTCAGACTCAAAAGTTTCTTATGGGGGTCACATTCATCTGTTGAAAGCACTGGATCACAGTCCAATGAATCACTTTCTTGTTTCAAGCGCTGCATTAGATATCTCAGCAAATTACAGCCAATGATGAGGGTCTCACTCTGACCATCAACCACCAGCACTGGCACAACCACTCTACAGCCATAGACTTCTACCTCCAAATCACAAACTCCTAGAGGTTTTGTTTTTGAACCACCACAGCCAATTAAAACAACATCAGTGGGCTCCAAAGCAGAGGTTTTCAACACTGTCTGCTGTAATAATTGAGGCATCACACTGTTGCTCAGTGTGCAAGCCATTGATCCACTATCAAGCATAGCCTTAACTGACATCTTACCACCTAAAGTTACATCTTCAAAGAAAAGTTCATCGTGTGGTGTTAGTCTCTGTATGTTATGGAGGACTGGCCTGTGGCCAAGCTCCCTTTCCTCATACACACTTTGGCAGACAGATTCTAAATCATCCAGGTCATTACTCACCGGGGGATCACATCCAGGCCCAACACTTGCCCCCACCACATGCAGGCCAACTAGTTTCCCTCTGGCTTAGCCACTGATACATTACTCCGGGGCTTGGTGGTTATGGCCCTGGGACAATCAACGCGTGTATGATCAGCTGCATAGCAGAGGAAGCACAGACGGCTGGATCTGCAGTGGTAGTGGGTAGTGTGCCCAGCATCTCCACAAATGTCACATGGCACAGAGAGTTTGAAATCAGCTCTCTGATTACGACGTGCGTTTCCACCACTTCTGCTGAGCAAACCATGTCGCGGTGGCTGTACTTCCAAAACACGCTCCAGCATAGTTATAATGCGGTCAAGGCGATCAGTGGCCTCTTCAGCCTGTTGCCTCGGCAATTGTACTGAAGCAGGGACTGGCAGCGTAACATCCAGTTTATTAACAGGGTCTACACCACTAACCCTGGGAGTCACTCCCTGTCGCTGCGCAGTTACAGCAGAGGTCACTCTCAACTGTGATGACTTTATCTGATCTCTGCTGTGTTCAACAAGTTTCTCGTGCACATCAGTAACTGTCCATTGCTGCACTGGCTTACACTTGAATATCAGAGATAGTTCTGGATCAGGACAATGACGAATGAACATGGTAGTCAGGTCACGTGACAGGTTATCAAAAGTCTTATTCTGTCTCCTAAGACAATCCTCTGTCACCTCCATAACTCTATTTAACCTCAACCAGTAGTCAAAGGGATGTTCACCTGTGCTAGGCAGTGTGGCGTAGAAGTCTGCTAAGGGCATGTTAGAAGAGGGTGTATCACTAAAGTGCTGTTTCAGTATCTCAAAGATTGGGCTTGGGCCACTAGACAGGGATAGAGATGGGTTGCTACGTATGCCTACCCTGACAACTTCTCGTGCTTTCCCTACTAGCTTACTCAGTACTTCTTCAGATTGTTCTGCAACAGGAACACCTCTCTTCCTCATATAAGCCTCCATTGCAGCTTCCCACTCCTGAACACTAAGAGTGTCATGCCCATCCCCCTTATAACTCACAGGCTCCTTGACTTCAGACTTGACTATGACATTCAGCAATGACGGATCTGCTCCCATACTGCCCATTGCTCCAACCATACTTGGCCCCGTTCCACAGCCTAAGCGGGCTTCAATGCAAGAAGCAATGCTCTCACCTATGGAGAGTCCAATTCTTGATGCCATGTCTGTCAAAAGATTCTCAGTGGAGCTCGTACCCTCTAATTTCAGGGTGCGGGGATCACTTTGAGGGCTTCCACCAGTGGCAGTACTGGCAGGCAAAACATCCTCAAAACCAGGCATTGGCGTAGAGGAATCAGGCATCAAGAAGACTCTGCCCCTGCCAAGCGAGGGTATTGGGGTGAATGGCACAGACCCCCGCCCCCTACCATAAACAGCACTACTGTCCATAATGAAATCACAAAAACAAACAAAAAGAACACGCAAATTATTTTCCGCCCCATTCTTTTTTCTTTGAAAAAAAACAAAATGCCAAGAATCACTCTAAAGTGCTCCACTAAATGGTTTCAGCACTAAAAAAAAAAATCGCAGACTCAGGAGCATTAAAAAAAAATCAAAAGGAGCCAATATTACTCAATCTCCCCAACATGTCAGAAAAGAAAACAGCATTAAAAAATATATATCAGCCCAACTGCGAACCATAGATTATGTGAGGCCCCCCCCAATGATACCTACAAAAAAACAGATTAAATGAAAAGCACACTTAGACTATAAAATTAGCCGCATGCAAGGCAACACTGCCACCTTGTGACGAAATGAGGCACAGCGCCCTTGCACGGCCTTAATCGCTAAATAAAGAAAAGAAACTCCAATCCACTCTAAATAAACATCAATCATCCTACACATCGTCCATGGCAGAAAGGAGTGCAGCAGCCGAAGGCCAATCGTGCAGAAAACTGAGATGCACCCGCCGCAGAGCTTCTCCCGCCACAACTGAGGGCTCCGACGCGATCCAAGATCCTCCAGGAAATAGACGTCCCCCGCTACCGCTGAATCCAGAAGCGCGGGTCACGGCACCAGTGTAACCAGGCTCAATTACGCTGTAACTGGCTGGTCCAAATAACCTCGTCGACTCTGCGTTGTGTGTTAATGATGAACGAAGGCGTGCTGATCTTTAAGATGTGACCCTTTTTATTCTGAATGAGAACAGAGTTTACTGGTCAGGCAGGTTGGCTCAGTACAGGGCAGCTCAAGCACAGCACACTACAAAAGGATGGTACATTGTAAAGATACCGATGTTCGCTAGCTAGCCTAGCCAATGCATCATGCAATTATATGATCGTTATAACAGTCCACAACTGCAATATTCCAATATTAAGGTATTCCATTAACAGTTAAATCAGTTATAGTGGTCTTACACTTCATATAATGGCTAGACAGATGTCAATACTTAATAATCATGTTCACTGCTGTGCTCTACAACCCACCTCAGGCTGGTCTCTCATGGTCTGGCCACATTACAACAGTGCCAGTGGCATTTATCAATTGCCTTTTTGAGAGAGGGCGCCATTGAGCCAGTAAACCTCCACATTACAAATTGTGGTTGTTATGGCAAGTGGAATCATATAAAACATAAATACTGTTACATACACACCCCAAAAAAACCCCCAAACCATTAAACATCACAGAATCAAGTTAGGACCTTATGATTTCAATTAACAAACATTCAGACCGTCTGGTTACAATTTTAAATGCGTTTTATTGTATCGATGAAGAACAATGTCTGACACATCACTTGTTTAAATAACCTTCGAACCAGGTCCCCCCCCACCCCCAAGGGGACACTACCAGAGGTCCGTGCTCAGCAACAGGGTTGGGGGTTGGACTGAACCATTCTTTGGCATATGAAGGGTATAACTTCTTTTAAAAAAACATAATTGCATTACATTTTCAGATGTAAAATATGATGTTATTTAACATTATATCATTTTATGTGGTTTTTATTGGGGCACCGGGTTGAGACATCAGATTTGTGAGTGGGGGCACTGCCACCCCGTGCCACAACTTTATATAGGCCCCTGCTAGACCACACACACGTAAAAAGGACATAAAGTCTTGTGAAGACAAGAACTTGGAGAGCGCTTTATTGTACAGGTGAGCTGTACGACAGAATAGTGGCGCTGACAATGGAAAATGGACGGGAGGCCCCACGGGACTGTCCCGTGTGCTTTGAAAGTGTTTCGGGAGCCGAGCGAACTTTGATCTGCAGGCATGTCTTCTGCCAGGACTGCCTCGCTAAAATGCTGGTGGTCGCCCAGGGTCAGGGATCCATCGTTTGTCCTCTCTGCCGTTACATCACTGTTCTTATTAAACAGAAGGAAGCTCGGGAGACCCTGGCAGCAGATGAAGTGCACACACAGGAGGACACTCTTCCTCTCCCGCTGGGGCACTTTCAGATAGCACCGAGGACCTCCGCAGTCGGTCTGCGGCGTGGTGTTAACTGGGTGGCGCGGTGTTTGAGGGGAACTTCTCGCCAAGTCAGTCGGCAGGGACTTACCGTCACCAACAGAAGCGGGTCTCAAATTTTCTTCGTAAGCGACCAATTGAGACCCATGACTGAAGGCGGTGGCGCTGTGGATGTAGCTGAGGTTGAACCCAGTGACCGTCCGGAGTGTCGCCTCACCGGGACAGACTTTCTCTGCCTGCTAGTGGCGATTTTGTTGTTCGCGCTGGCATGGTTTCTGGTGAGCCAGTTTTGAGGATGTTGCAGACTTCAGCAACATTTCCTCTGCAGGCTCCATCCTCAGCACAGACACGGAGACAAGTTAGTGCACACTGTGATAACGGTAAGGCGATTTAAAAAAAAACAAAGTTATTAAACTCCCCATTAGTTGTGTTCCGTTGTTGTTCTGTTTAAAACAGGTCAAATCACTTTGATATCAAGGTGTTTAGCGCTACCTATAAAAGTTTTCAAATGCCTTATCGTGGAAATAAATTGCTCAGGTTATGTGCACTGTTATGTTGAATGCGCAAAGTGAATAAAATGACCAGAGAGCCCTTGGTGTTAACATATTCAGATGTGTAGCTGCAGGGTTTCTAACATTGTTTCTGTCTGCAGATGCATCAATCCAGTCTCCTGCCAGAGGACCTGCGGATGAAACGGAAGTGCCCGCAATAAGCTGCAGCTGCTGCTACTTCAGTGTCTCTGCTGCTGACAAGTTTCCAGCACTGCGGCAGGCTTTGTGCACATTCTTGTTTTATAGAGACTTGCTTAACAGGAAAACTCTTTAATTTTTTTTTATTGATTTGAATGTAATTTCTTACGTTTTATAATTTTACATTTTCTAGAAAAGAGTGGAAAGCTGTTCAGTATTTTTATAAAGGAAAATGAAGCTCTTGAACGTTTGTTTCATTGTTTTATGAATCACTGGCCAACAAAATCGGACATGGTGTATACTGAGTATCCATTAATACGGAAAATACATAGTTGGTTGCTTCATACTTTATATGTTGCTTATTTATAGTTAAAACACCAGGCCTACATCTTTAATTTTTTTCTAAATTTCATTTACAGCTGCATAATTTAATTCATAACCAGTGATTAATGATCAAAGATTAAACCTAATGCTTCTCCAGAATGTAGTTTATTAAAAGCAGCAAGTGGTGCTAATAGTTAAAATTTGTATGAATACATAAAAATCACTTTTGACACTGGATCAGCTACTGTTCACACACAACAAAAAGAGTTTATACACGCAAAGGGAAAATACTGCTTTGAAACAATAAGTGGATCAATATTTATTTCTGTAATGGAGCAGTCACCTCATTTATGTTTAATATAATATTGACAAATGACTGAAAATATATTGATGTACTTAAGTTGAAATGATCAGGACTGCACATCAGGACTCACCAGTCTTTTGTCATCTGAAGTATAAGGATCATTCAATGGTTGAAAAGAGGAATGTAAACATACTGAGTTTTAATTGATTATTAATTTAAAATGCAGAAAACTAAAGACATGCTCTTTTCCATCCACCAGTTACACTGAAGTGATTTAATTCAATTTATGCTTTGTCCCACACAAGTGGGGCTATAGAGGTGATACACAGGAGCTCTCCATCACTCAGGTAAAATGGGACAAGCCTTTGGAATAAGAGAGGTAAAACCTGATGCTCAGGAAGGTCCAGATGCAGTATTAAGTATACCTAATGGCTGCAACAACATGCTAAAAATGAGACATAAATGTCAGAAATTTGAAAGATTAAGGATGTGATGCTTAAAATATGTAACTCAATGTAAGTTAAAACTTAGATTGTATATAATATACATTGTCCTAATAGTGTTATAGAAGAAAATAACTCAGTGACCATGAACTGATATATTTGCTATAAAATATTAAAACCTCTTTTTGAACCAGCCTTGTTTATTTCTAACAGAAAACTCAGCAAGTTCTGATTTTCAAATGAACCAAATAAACTTCCAAACAAATTTACAAATTTCTTTTTCTTTCTTTTTTTAAAATAAAGATTTCAGTAAATTAATCTTTGCATGGGCCAATACCCTAAGAGGACACTTCCAGAGATAGCAGCTCCTCAACTTTCACACTGTTGTGGCTGGGGGTTGGTAGGCAGTGGACTGAACCAAAGTGAGGCATATAGAGGGGGATAACTTTTTTTCAATCTAACATGTTTTTGTGATTAGTATAATTGCTTTCAGTGCATTATTGTGTGAATTTAACAGGGTCAGCCCCCTGCAACCCTGAATTAGCTGAGCAGAAGGAAATAGATAGATGGATGGATCATTATGTTTTAATTTTAGTGGAGCACCAGGCTGGGCCAATCAGGGGTGGAGCCCTCCTCTCCTACATCTTTGTCTAGGCCCCTGCACCACTTTAAAGCAAAGAGGAGGAGATTTTATTTTACTAGTACTAGAAGTCTACTTTGTTTTGTACTTCGTTATTGTAGGTAAGGCTTATGGAGCTTGACAAAGAAGACGGTCAGGAGTACACACAATGTCCAGTCTGCTATGATTGTCCTTCTGGCACGGAAAGCATTCTGGTCTGCAGACATGTCTTCTGTTACAAATGCCTGGCTAAAATGATGGGGACTACAATTATCCATGAGAAGAAACAATACAAAATCATTTGCCCTCTCTGCAGACGGATTACAGCCCTGAAGAGAAGGGAAGCACCTGCGGTAGCTGAAACAGACAGAGGAGGAGAGATACAGGTGTCTCTTCTTCCAATGTCTCTGGAGCAGCTCGCAGGACCGCAGGTCTGGGTTCAAATAACTGAGGTTGAACCCAAACCCAGAACATGTACCTGTCCGTGGGGTACAATAATAAACTGCTTGCAAGGCCTGCTTTTAGTACTGCTAGTGCTTCTCTGGATCTTCTTATAAGCATGGCCTGCCTGCAGCTTGGGGACACTACTGTTCCAGGCTCTGGTTTCAGGACAAGAAACAGAAAACATGCCATGGCAGACCTACAGAAAACCTGGCAAGCACTCAGTGTTTAAACTTGGAACACATTGTGAGTATGGTAAGAGGCTAAATTTCATTTTCTGCAACCCAAATGTTTGCTGTGGCACTAGTTGTTCTAAAGCTTGTTCTGTTTGTTTACATTCAGATGAACAAAAGTACGGAGTGCGGCACATGTTAAAAGTTTGCATGGCTGGATTGTGGCTGGGATATTAAATTAAATTGAAGATTTGCTGTTATCTCCAATTTTACAAAGAAATTTACAAGAAATAACGAGACGAAACCAATTTACCATTTCAAAACTCAGCAATAGCATATTCATATTTTCCCTGCTGTAAAGATATGATCTGTTCTTAACTATAAATAATGTTGCCCAGACTAAAGTTTGTTTTATTGTTTATAGATGCATCAATTGCGTCTCCTGCCAGGTGAACTGCAAACAACACAAATGCCTCCATGAGCTGCACCTGCTGCTACACTGTGGAATGTAATAATAATACACTTTTGTATTACACACAGGCATGCTTAATAAAGCCTTAGAAACACTGACAGTTTGTTTTTATTATATTGAATTTTACTTTTAAATGTTTTTTATTTACAAATCCAAGAGGCAGGGTACACCCTGTACAGGTCGCCAGCCTGTTGCAGGGCTAACGGAGAGAGAGACAACCATTCACATCTATGGTCAATTTAGGATCCCCGATTAACCCAATCTCACTAACTGCATGTCTTTGGACTGTGAGAGGAAACCAGAGAACACCCACGCAAACACAGGGAGAACATGCAAACTCCACACAGAAAGGCCCAGGCCAAAGTGGATTTGAACCCAGACCTTCTCGCTGTGAGGCAACACGTGCGAACCACCACGCCACCATTGTTTTAAGCTACGTAAATTCAGCATAATTTAATTTATATCTGCAAATAAGCTTCTAAAGCTTATTTGCAGATATAAATAAAGTGGAGTACAAAGTACAATATTTCCCTTTAAAATACCCACTTCACACCAGCACAGGATGAGAAGGATGTTACTGTGATTCAAGTTTTTGTACTAGCATTTGTTTGTTTGGTTTTTTTTATAGGGGAAAAAAGCACCATGATATGTTTGTATGAAAAGTGAATGTTTGACCTAATGACAGTGCTTTATTCCCTTCGGTCACCCTGTACACAATTGTGTTCATCTCTTTCTATTATTACACATTGTACTGTAATATTGATTTTAACTAAAAAGATTATGTTGGCAGGAGATCAATTTTTTTTCCCCACCAAAATTCCAGTATTGTGACCAAACTGTTGTTTACAGTGAAAAGTAACTTTCAACCCCATAACTGTGCTGTAATAGTTTGATGACAGTGGATAGATGACTGACTTTAGGGTTAATGATTTTCTCTCTTAACTTTTGTCAAGTGCTTCAGCTTCAATGACCTTTGACCCCCTGCATTTAGGCAAAGGCTGTACATAAACTGATATTTTGAAAGCAGAGAGGAAAAAATTATTTATTTATTTTAAACCTTTATTTTACCAGGTAAGATATGCATGAAATGCATATCTTTTCTTCTTTTGAAAATCTGTAGCTGCAGTTGCATTTCTTTTCATGCAAAATGTCGCAGGGCATGATCTCTGATGAAGGGAAAACAATTTTTTTCCAAGTTTGTGTCGAAGTATTTTCATAGCCTTGGCGTCGTCTGATCCACAAAAACATTAGCGTTGGCCATAACTCGAACGATGTGACCTAGAACGTGTAAATTCACAACATGGATGCATCTACTAAAAATCTCATTGGCACCTGCTCAGCAGTGCTCTTGTTAATATGGTTTTTATTTCTATTCATTTTGTACTTCTAGAATAAAATAGTTAAAAAAAAAAACTTTCTGCAGGTTATCTTACCACAGTATGACCACATTCACATGAGCACTTTCTCCCTCTTTATACTGTCACTGGTGTATTTTGTCTATTTAAAACTTTATTGCTATTGTGGGATCATCCATCAACATGAAAAGCACACAGATGGTATATGAGCTAAAAGATCTCGTTGATGAAATGACAAATTATTTCATTTAATGATATCATTATTGTTGAGAAATCAGATATAACTGAAAGGAAGAAACTTCCCCAGGTGTGTAACCTGTAGGACTGGCTCAGCAGGGTGACCAACTACAGACTGACACAGAGAGAAACTAGGAGTGTACAGTTTACCCAGGATGGCAGTGATAACGGCACAGCTCAAACAAGTCTTTCCATTTGTCACGAGGCTCCTCCTAAATTTATCACTGCATTGTAATGTGAAACGGCTTTTTGTTCAAAAGCATTAAGGTTAACCTCAAACTTTCTGTCATTTGTGATTTCTTCCCCCCCGAGTTGTGTTTTCTCTACGAAAATAAACAGACCTGGGTCAAATGTAGCGTCTTTACTTTCTTTTTAGGACAAATGCAAACAAATAAAACAGTCCTAAAAGTGGGATTAAATGTGCAGCCTGGCATTTTCTGCTGCTTGGAAACAGGGTGTTGAACAACAAACAAGGCAACAACTGTGAGGCTTTTTGTTTTTTAACTGAAGTTTTTTTTTAGTCCTTGAAATATAACGTTATGATGCTCACATTTAATATATTTACCACTTTTGGGGTGTGAGGTTTGCTTCTCCAGCAGATTGAACATGTTAGACAGAAATACAGAACAAAAGATTTTGCTGTCAAGGCGTCCCTAAGGTAAACACTTGCTTGGCAATTCACATAAAAGGACACGGCATGTGCATAAACTTGCTTTTCCAAACAACTAGAGAGAAAAAAAATAATAACTGATAACATCGTCCAAATCCCAATTAGAGCTAAAGTATCTCAGTATATTGTCGGTATCCATTTTTCAGCAATACTGTACACTGTCACTGTCAATAATCATGTTTCTTTCTTTAGATGTCAATAATGACACTTTAACTAAGGCATCCACATCACTGGGCTACATCAGTACAAGCCAGGGAAAAATCGAAGCCGTCAGTGCGAGTAAAGTAAATGCAGAAAGCAGGCAGAGCAACCATCCTGTTGTCGTACAAATCCTGCGCCTTCGCTGGCGGGGACTCACAGTTAATACAACACCGGGTGCATCCCCTTCAGCCATGGGTCGCCCCTGGGCGCTTATGATGAATATCTGGGATGCCTTTTGACAGGGGCTGATTCGCCTCTGTTGGCGAACTCGCTTAGAAATGCCTCTGAAGCAGCGACTGATCCAGTTCACTCCACTGTCTCCCGAGGCTCGCCGTGCGCTCTGGAGCTGTCCCAGCGGCGAAGGAAGAGGCACCTCCAGGGTCTGCCGCTCTTCTCGTTCCTTATCTGCAGCGAGCGACTTCAGCGCTTTATTTTGTTTCTTGATGAACGTAAGATGTCGACAGATCGGACAAACGATCGTGTTTCTGATATTTCCATCGCTGTTGATGGTCACCAGCGTTTTGACTAGACAATCGTGGCAGAAAACGTGTCCACAGCTTAATGTTCGTTCAGTGCCCGAAAGACACTCATAACAGACCGGGCATTCTGATGCGTCATCCTGGCTATCTTCCTTAAAAAGTGCCATAATTCCACAGTTAACTTAATATCGAGAGCATAAAAAAGTAGACTCTTCTCACCAGCCTTGGGAAACCTCTCCAAGTCCTTTTTCTTCAACACAACACTCTTACTCACTATGGGTGGAGCAGAGGCGTGTAAAAAAGTGTGGCACAGGGTGGCAACAATCCTTGATTGGCCTTTCCCACCTGGGTCCTCGCTCTTTGTCCCTCAAGTTTTTTTCCCCACTTCTTTGTTCATTCCCTCATGTCCATTTCGATAGTTTCAGCAATCTCCCTCCAGGAATTTGCTGACATTTGTGAGTCCTTATATTGATACTATGATTATTATTCCTTATATTGAGACCACGATTGTTACTGTCTCACTGATAAATTCAAAAACTCCGGGGAAAAGTAGCCCGAAGTGCACAGGAGGAATCTGAGGTGTAGTTACATTTATCGGAAGGTGCACGTCAGATTACCTCATAGGTTACGCCAGCAGATTGAGAGTGGTTTTGTAGTTCACGTACATATAGGACCGACGCACAAGTCTAAATCAGGCCTAATGAGTAATATCACAAACTAACCCCCTCCGAATAAATACAGTTACATAAATGTAAATGCCCTTACATAAATGAAAGACTGTCTGCTCCTCAGGCCATGTTGTCAACTCCTTGCAGTCCCAGGTCAGTGGGGAGACCCTGAGGGCTGCCAGTTTTAAACTACAGCAGTGGAAATGTGTGAAGTTTGCAGTGAGAATAGGAGAGACATGACCTCCCTAAGGGGAGCTCCATCTGGCTTCATTCACTCCCCTTGCAAGTACTGCGCACCTGATGACAGCCTAAAAAAATGAAAATCAAATGAATCTTTATTAATGGGGGGGGGGTATAAAATAAAATAAACATGGTCTCCAGCAGCATGTTTACATGTTTTATAGGACTGCTGTTGTGTGGTGTCAAATTATTTATAATATAATAGTGATGAATGCAGGTCAGAGGGTCTTCCTGTCAATTTTTGCCTTGGGTCCCAAGAGACTCTAGGACTGCCACTGGTTGGTCCAGTGCTTGTGCGTAGTTTGCATGTTCTCCATGTACCTGTTTGGGTTTCCTCCAATGCTCCAAAGATTAAGGATCAAAGTTAATTAGTGGTTCTAAACTAACAGATGGTCTATCCTGTGTGTATTTTGCCTCTTGCCCAAATGGCTGATCTTAAATTTCTTTCTCAATAGCAGAGCGAACAACTCACAGACAGCAGGAGGATTCAAACAGATCTCAGAATAATGTAGTGAAGAAATATGAAGAATATTTACCTTGTAAAGCTAGTGACATATACCTATATGCTATAAATAGGCTGGTAGTCTATATGATGCTTATACTTTCTTGGGGGTGGCTCCTTGTGTTAACAGTCAGTCAGCCTAACGCATAGTTTGATCCCATGCAGCTTTTTTGGCTGTTAATTTTGAATATTTTGTGTAAAACTTGTCTTTTTGTGTAGTCCCACTGACTTAAATTTTGTTCCACAGAAGGATTCTCTGTTGTAAGATGTGATTGCTGCGTAAGAACAGGGAGGAATTTTCATGTCTGCTTGAACAAACGAGTCAACTGTTCTTCTGACTGTGGATTCGTGAGTAACCCTCCTATGTGAGATTAATGCAGAGTGGAATAGTAAGCACATGAACATACATGTCAAAATAATAGAAAACTAATGTTAACGTTCATCAAATTAAAAATGCTTGAACTGCAATTACAACTTGAATTACAGGAAATACGAGAACCTCAAAACTGTAATTAGTTATGGGACTTTTATAAACATTCACTTTATAAAAAAAAAGACACAAATAAAACCCACATTAACCAGGTGAGATTATTAAAAATGTAGAGTTTAATATATATATTTCTTTCTGACATTCTGATAAGGATTGCAGGTAGGCTTCACAGTACACACTGTGTTCCACTTGATATGCTAAGCAGAGGAAGGGGTGGGAAGGGTGGGCTTGAAAAGCAGCAGGTTTTGTTTGTACATTAGTAGTGAAAGCAGAAGGAGGCAGTACATCCACAGGCAACGTCTACTCCTCCACCATATTGCTCTGAAACCCACAAAGGACCATTTTTTTAATTTTATTTTTTTTATGATCCACATTCTCTAGAATCCATCTACAGGCCTGAATTTTATTCACGGTCCTTCTTACAATCCACAAATAAAATAGTGATTGACACAAAACATGGATTATCAAAACACTATCTAAGCGCATGCATGAAACACATTTTCACGTTTTGTTTCTTTGCTCATCTTCACACACACACACACACACACACACACACACACACACACACACACACACACACACACCCTCCCTCCTGCACATACATACATACACACAGAACAAAATGCAAACAAATTGGGCTTTACTTTAGACCAACATCCCTGGTGATGAAGTGAGTTAAGAAAATATAGGCCAGCATGAAATGACAAACCTATTGTGCAACCTATGAATATGCACTTGAAATCTGCTGTAATGATACTTTACTGTCTGAAATTCTATTTGTTTAAAAAATTATGACTTGTGTCTTGGGGAAGGGAACAGATTTTTTTTTGTTTTTAGATTTAATAATCACACCTACAATGAATATGACTGCATGCTTTTAGGTGGCTGTAAGTTCCAGTTATGATTCACAAAAGCGTTACAGTTATACTGCCCCATACTGGTAATAATACATGCCAACAGGCCCTAATCAACCTTTATTCCAGTGCTAACTCGTATTTGCCCTGTAAGGAATTACAAAATCAGGTAGCCTGCTATTTGAGATCTGAGTCAGTCACATTCAGAAACAAACCTGCCTCCTCATATAAACGTATGGATCCAGCACAGAAAATAAAATCCTCTAGCACACATTAATTATGTCCATAGTTCCAAGATAACTGGTGTGAGGGCACTTGCAATTGTCATACAATTACCACAACTATCAATATAATCAACATCACTGAAATCTTCATAAACAAAATCCATTGAGAACACACACTGAGGCATACCATAGATCACTTCTGGAGAGAGAATAATCTAGAATTCATTTTGGCAGAGGTTAATTCACACATTTAAAAAAAAAGGCTTTCAAATGAAATTAATGGCTTATTTTTGCAGGTTTGGAAATGGTGACTTTGACCACTTTTTGGACTCTAGTGGATGAGTAAACACTGTAATTGCACTTTAATTGACAAAGTTATTGTCCTCAGAAATTTTCAAGGAAATTATAGTACCACTGCAGCATCTGTTACATGATAAATTTGAATCATTAACTGGGTTGAGAATAACAGCAAAGGGCAATTATTTCAAATTTAAATGTGTGCCAATTTTACTACTAATAACAGCAGGTTTTTTTTCTTTTAGGGGATAAATGCATCTTCATTATGAATTCATAACATGGGCCATGTAAACAAATCATTTACTTCAACAAAAAAAAAAGAGAAGATATGGCATCGGTGTGCAACTCCTTCGTCCTTTAGCATGCCTGAAGTCAAAGCTCAGGAGGAAGAATTGGAAAGACCACAACTGATTTTTTTTTTTTTTAGCAGAAAAACATTCTGCATTTCTGCTGCAGCATCATAGTTACCTGGTGTTAAAGTGAAAAATTATGACTCTACAGTAAACCTGTTCATTGTGTGTTGGGACAAAAATAACATCAAATTTTTAATCATTACATTTTCTACACAATAGATATCAGCACATATAATCATTATTATATATTCCAGATATGCATTTTACATATACTTTTCCTCTCAGCTTATATACATTAGTTTATGTACAGTCTTTGTATTTACACAAGGGGTAAAAGGTCACTGAACCTGAAGCACTTGAAACAAAGTTAAGAGAGAAAGACATACGAACCTAAAGGCAGTGTAATCATCCATCCATTATCATCAAACTGTTACAGCACAGGGGTGTTTGGGGGGTTTGGGTTACTTTTCAGCGTGAACAACAACAGTAACACTCGCACAAAATAAAGCACTGCCATTCTCAGGCCCTTGATCAGAAGCAGGTCGCTCATATTGGCTTGTCATGCAAACACATCGTGGTGCTTTCTTCCTAAATAAATAAGGGATGCAAGTACAAAAACTTGAATTACAATAACATTCTTCTCATACTGTGCTGGTATAAAGTGAGTTAAAGTGAGTTCACCTAAAGGTAAGTTTCAGACAGAAAACTGCAATTGTGACAGAAGAAGGGAAGTAAAGGTGGGGAGTGACACTAAGAAAAAACATTAAATGTTTTCTCTGGCATGCAAAGCCTGTCTCTAGGGCTCAGCATATTCCTAATGTGCACAAAGCTTGAATACCCTGTGAGCAATATAACCAGACTACGCTCTCACTCCTTGATCCTATTTCACCCTGAGGATGGGCTTTGCTCCTAACCGTTTCAGGCTCTGAGTTTCCCCTAACCAAATATTGTACAACTTGCAAATATCATATTGCAATTTGATTGCATGTTCTAATAAGGCAAAAATAAATTTGAAAACACAAAAATACAGACCACTGCATTAAACAACAAAGCAAAGCTATAAAAAGAAATAAAATCTTTAAATGCAATACTCATCTATTTTCCAGTCTTTCCTCCTAAAGGCAACTGTTCCTCCACTATGGCATTTTGGTGTTTTTTTTTATTTTTTTTATTTTTTTGTAGTAGCAGTCACATTGATTTACTAGCAAGCAGTTGGAAAAGTTGAGTTTCTTTGCAGCCTGTAGCAGATGTGAGAGAGGGTTCATTTTCTGGTTGGCACTGGTGAGGCCAGTTTCCATCGGGCCTTGGCGGAGACAGTTAAGACTATGTACAACCATAGGGGTGCTGGTAAATGATGCCTAAGGGTGATAGGTCATAGAGTGGTGCTCTGGGGCTCCTCCTCAGGCACAGCATCCCCCTCTGGCTCTGTCACTGCCATGGACCTCCTGCAGGGGGCACCGCTGAACTCATCGATGAGGCTGTCCAGATTGACATTGATGGAGGGGATTTCATAATTGAAGATATCTAATGGTGAGGATGGGAAAGGTGAGTATGGTGAGCAGAATAGTGGAAATGGTGACGATGAGCATAAGGAAGAGGAGGAGAGGGCATATGATAATGAAAATGGAGTGTAAAAATGAAAGAGAGCAGAAATAATATTAATTGTTTTGAGTCTGAACTCATGGTAAGTGGCATATGACTGAAGGAATCAGTAGATTGCATGTGCTTCAGATTCTACACAGGGATGTTGTCAGCATGGTGCTAATTACATCAACAAACTTGGTAGAGACTAGTGTAGTATGTCACAGCCTTTTGTGTCTTTTGAGACAGGAAGAACAGATATTTTGTCAGATAAAATACAATAACAAGTCAAAATGACTGCACAGTGACAAATTACATGTTTACAACAGTGGACAGATAAACAACAAGGAGGCAACAGGATGTGTGTGGAACTCTCTGGAAAAAAATGGCACCAAGACACCAAGTGGGCTTAAAGTAACAATGGAGATCTCCAGAGGACTGTAAATAGTATTTGCTGTAAATAGAGATACTCTTATGTGCTGCTCCATTTAATGGAAGCGGCAGGTCCAAACAGAGACTGATGACTACTCCTGTGTAGGAATGAGATGGAGTGTGGCAGTGTAATAAGAGGAAGCAGAGGTTATAAAAAGCGATGAACCTGCCAAAGGAAGAGTGGGGGTTACCTGTTGCCCCCTGATACTAGTGGCAGGGGTGTTGGAGATGTCTGCCAGCATAGGGCTGGGAATGGGGAACAAAAGGAAGGGGCTTTAGGATGAAACCGTTGTAAGCAATGGTGTCTGCAATGTGAGCGCAGTGTGATGCACTCTGGGAAGTCCTTAAGCCATGCATTATTGGTTGAAGTGCAAAGAAACTACAGCTAACCTGCTAAAAAGGGACAGGGATTCTGATTGAGCATTATAGGTGGGTATGTTTGAGGCAGGCTGCAGGAGACCCCAGAGGCATCCACAGTAAGAGGCCAGGCAGTGAGATGGAGTGTATGGGGCGGGGGCGGTCTGGCTTACCCTAAATGTCCCCCTCACACTTAGCCCACACTGAATCCCTGGCCTCACACAGCTGCAAAGTACACAATAGTAGCAGGGGGAACAAGAGAATGATAAATATAACAAAGTGACAGAATCACTGGTATATATTGACAGAGCACCTCATTTTGAGAACATCATAATGTAGCTTTAACGTGGGTTTGGCCTGGCTGGGTTTCCACTCCTGCTACACAATAAGAGACACTAGACTGGTGTGAACTGTGTACGCCTCTGACCTACCTCTGCCAAGTGGGGGTCTGGGTAACACAGATAAACAGAGAGCACATGATGAATCTAATGGCAACTTCCATACAAGCAGGACGAGCTATGCTTCTCTGATGTTTCCACACGTTACCCAGAAACATCATCACATAACACAAGCAATGAATACATTGGTCAGGAGATTCGCTTACTACAGTAGCACAAAAAATGTTAATATTTACATTTTTATCATTCTCAGGCATCTGTGTCTAAAAGGCAACTTGTTTTCATTCAGACATTTATTTGGGACCAGTCAGCAAAGGGGACAGGTATGTCTAGAGTGACAGGGTTCTATAGAGTCCTACACTCGTCCACCGTCTCCATTGGACAGAGCCACAGCGAGTCTGAGAGAGGGCCGCTGCAGCCCCACCTGTGGTGGTGGCAGTGGGGGTGTTGTTGCCAAGGGCTGATGTTTACCTGTAGACATGCTCTCCCCAGGAGACAGTCCATCCAGGAGGCCCTGCTCCATGGGCTGAGGAACTGGGGCCACAGGTGGGCCTGTGAGCCCCGGTGGGGCTGTGGGTGGCTGAGGAGGGGGCAGGCTGGGTCTCTGCCTGGGCTTAGGGGCAGGCCTCGACTTGGTGAGTGTCCCCGTCAGGGAAGGTGGGGATGAAAGAGAGTGGGGTGTACCCAGTGGGGTCTGCCCAGGGGAGGACGGTGGTACATGACCTGAAGGACAGGTCAATCCATAAGGGGAAGGGGTGCTAGGAGGTGTAGGAGACAAGCTGACTGGTGACGGCTGACCTGTGGACTGGTCAGACATCCCTCCAGACTGGCCGTAAGGGACCTTAGGAGGCACAGGGGCCAACTTCTTGGAACCTGGGAACACACACCATAGTCATATTACAGTTTCCTGTGGAAATATGAAGAAAAAATGTTTAAAACTTTGGAAGGTCAGTCAGCTCAGATTGAGAGAGGTACTGACCTTTGCGCAGGGTGTGTGGACTGTGCTCTGTGGAGTGGGGAGACTGGTTGCTGCTTTGAGGGCTACTGCTGGGAGGTACTGTTGGACCTGCAACCTGGATGGCTTTGTGTCCAGTTACAGGGGAAAGCTCTTTACTCTTCAGTGAACTGAAAAGGACAGGTAGATATTAATGTGTGAACAGTATCAGACTGTATCTGTAAACCAACAGTAAGTGTTATGGACTGGCTGTGTGTACACTTCTTTATAGCTGCTACCACCACCACCATCCTTTATGACTGTTTCCACTGCTACCAACACTGACACATTTGCTGAAGTAAAGGAAAGAAATTCAAAATCTAAACCCCTGGAATTTTAAAACATTTTTACACAAATTTAGTGCACATGATTCATGTTTCCACATATTTGCGCTACATTAAAGATGATGAAGTTTCCCCTTGAAAAAAAATTGATTTGGCAGATTTTTACACCAGATGCAACCCCCAGTGGATTTCTGGCTCCTCCCAGCAATGAACTGGGGATACTGTGTTTGACAGGCAATTGTGTAAAATACTACACTATGGAGTATCCCCCTGGAAATAAATATATATATATATATATGTATATATATATATATATATATATATATATGTATATATATATATATATATATATATATATATATATATGTATATATATATATATATATATATATATATATATATATATATATATATATACATGTTAAAAAAGAAGCTTCAAAACATGACCACTTTTTTTTAATCTAAAAAAACATTGGTGTTGAGAAGCTCAATTACTGGGGGCTTGTTGAACTTCTTTTTCTCCAGTTTTAGAACTTTTTCCATTTTTAGAAAAAAACAGAGGGTGAATACAGATTGAATGCTTCTTTGAACAGTGAAGATACACTGAAAATAGATGACAGACACTTCACGCAACTAGATATGACTGACAAACTCTTCACTGAATGCACAAATGTACCCAGTAGAGTGAAATTAATTGGAAAAAACTAACTGCAAGAACAAGTAAACAGACAATAAACTTTTTAAAAACATGACTCAAGTACCCACCCCTCCAAAACAAACAAACAAACAAACAAACAAACAAACAAACAAACAAGCAAACAAACAAACAAAAACCCCACACCCATTTTGGAGCATAGCAGAAGTGACATTTACATTTTAAAGTCATATAACATCTAAATAACTGCCATTCCTTTGAGTTATACAAACAAGACATCTGAATGCAGGTCATCAACTTTCTAAATCACAAGAAGAGGCATTAAAAAGCAAGGCTGTTCTGACTGCTCACAAAGATTTGCTGTAATGATTCACGCTGTGGTAGTAACACCAAAGGCTTCTGAGTCAAGAAACTATCAGAGACAAACTGCAAAACTCAGCACTTTGGGTCCAGCCGGAGGTACTGCACTGTTAGGGTTACTATTTTACTAATCTCAAAAATCCTTTCATAAAAACAAGAGGTTTTCCATGTGCTGATTAGTAGAAAAACTGTTGCAGACTTGACAATAAATACTTTTTTTTTTCTAGTTCAAAACCATTCCTCATGTATTTATTGTCTACTCAATAACAGCATCAAATTGAGTGCTATATAAGCCAGTAACATCCTTGGTTGCTGGACAACCCAGCTGACAGGCTTCCCGAGACAACCTGTATGTTATAGAGATATACACTTTGACGGGGGAGGTTAAAAAAAAAAAATAAAGCAAAAGGAAAATATGAGCCAGCAAGCTAAAGGAGAAATATAGCTGCCACTCTGTGATGCATCCATAGCAGCCAGGCGTGTGTTGTATTTACCTAGTCAGCCTGGGGGGTCCTCTCTCTCGGGCACATGGACAGGCAGCCCACGGCGGGGGTGGGGGCACAGATGAAGGGAGGCTAGGGGGGTTGCCAAGGCTCTGGTCATGACGGGTTAGTACCAAAGGGGTTTTGACGTAGAGTGGCGAAGCATTAGCGTCTTGCATGAGGGCATGCGACATGTCACCAGGCGGGCTGTGTTTGGGGAAGTGAAGACAGCTAGGTTTGGGGTTCGAATTGATGTCAAGTGACGAGGAGGAGGAGGAAGAAGAGGAGGAAGGGGGTGGGGCAGGGGGGGTGAAGCCAGACCAGCGCACCGGGGGTGGGGGTGAGCCAGGGGGCTGGGACTCTGGACCTGGTGCCACAGGGCGAGCGCAGGGTGGGGGTTTGGGATAGAAGTGGTGGGGTGCGGTGTGGCACATAGAAGTAGGGTAAGGGGGGGTGGACGGTCATCCCCTGGGGGCGGGTGGGCATGAGAGGTGTCCGGCCGATTGGGTGACACGTTGTCTGAGCTGTAGATATTAAGAGAATAGACAGCACAAAAGAAACAGCTCTATTGACTGAACAGGGAAACGCACTGGAGCTATATAGGAGAAGCTGTTTGGATGATTAGGGTGTGTTAGTGTGTTAGGCGTCTCGAAGCCAAAAACAGGAGGATTAAAAAATAATACTGCATCTTGCGGTGGGCAGTGGGCACACAGTCAGCAAAGACAAGCACAAAGAAATAGAAAAGAAAATTAAGTTTCACTGCGAAAGAAAAATAATACAGTGTGTAGGACTCCCTCTGTGATCACCTTGTGTCTGCACACTGCATAGAGCTGTGAGGATCCTTCTCTGGAACCAAAGTGCTGGTCTGCAGCTTTCAATATCAAGTTGAGTTGATGACTGAAAATCTCTTCACTGCTGGATGTGGAAACCCTACCCGCCCTAATCCTATATGACTTGTTTGTATCGCAGGTCCTGCAGTCAGCCCAGGGCAGTGTGAAACAGACACAAAACCCTTTCAAAGGCTGAAAGAGCCACAGGAGATGAGGGGAAAGACAGCCAAGCCAGAAGCCATAATATCTCTCGCCTGCCACGCAGGCAGAGCCAGTGACCATGAGATGATTACTCATGTGCTTAACTGTGATAATGATACCAAAGAAATTGTGAAATCAGTCTTGTGTGTCAACAGAAAAAATAAATAATTCACGACCAAAGCTGAGAAAGCCAAGCCACAACAATGGGATATTGGATATATTAGCATGCTTGCAACAACTAGCAGGTTGAAGCTTAGTGCCATGTAGATAAACAAAACTTGTTTATACAGTTTTAGGACTAAAATTCTTCACATAGATTTTTTTTGAATTTTGACTTTTACCCACAGTGACTTGACAAATGGGCACAAGGACAATTCAAGAAATGTGCGACGTGTGAAAACAAATTAACAACAGAATGAGACGTGAACACGTCGAGGGAGATACACCAAAAAGAAGATGGAGCCATTGCATATGAATGGAAGCATGATCAACACAGCCAAGAACCAGTGCAAGATGATGTGATGGTGATGATGACACTAAAAATGAACACTGGTGGATGGAGAAGCGAGGGCCAGGGTCTCCACGGTGACTTACCAGACCCTTTCTCCAAGTGGAGGAGTGGCAGAGGGAGAGATGACGAGTTCTCCGGGCTGCTCGGTGATGAGGGCGTCTCCGGGAGAGCCGGGGCCTTGCATGCCTGGAGGAGTGGAGGAAGCCTTGCGTGCCAGCGTGGACGAACCCTTACGCGACACCCAGGAGGTATCCATAACCCTGACGCCCATACTGGAGACAAACACATGTATGTATACATACAGTCATGTATAGCAATATCAAAACCCCTGTGAGATGAGTGGAGGAAAGAAGTGGGGGAAGTGAAAAAGGAATGATACAGTACCTTTGTATCTTCCTAATGCTGCATTAGTAGGGAAGAGAGGCAAAAGTGACATGAGGTCATAGGTAATGCAGACAAGGTTCAGAATATGTTGAAGATTTGATAGGGAGCTATGATCATGGCAGGGAGATGAGATCAGTAGTAGAGGGAGACTGTGAGAGGAATTCAGGCCATGTTACCAGTGTGTACTAGTCTGCTGAATGCCATTTAGAGGGTTGCATCGTCCATTTAAACCTTTTTAGTCTTAGAAAAGCTCGGACGCAATGGATAGAGCAGATTCTTTTTCCAAGATGCTCATTACTTGAAATGGATAAAACCTATTTTCTGTCCAACACTCCCATATTGAATAGCTGCTTCCACAAATTTAGACTGATGCCTTTAGTGTGATTGTGGAGTTTTGTTCAAGGTTTTGGTTCTAATTCCTCCAGTGATTTTCCACCGGCTTGATGAATGAGTCAGGCCAGGTGACGTGCTAGCCAGACTGTGAAGGAGGAGCTGGGTGTGGGAGGATGGGAACATAGCATTGGAGAAACATTTCCTTAGAAAAAAAAGGTAACCAGCAGCTCTCCATCAGAGACCTGTTGCCATGGTTACCATGCCATTCAAACTTATTCAGCAACAAATATTCAAATGAGGGCAGTTTTCAGGCTTCTCTTGATGAATCCTGATAATAAAGTGGTACAGCTGTATGTATTACTATGAGATAAGATATGTAGTAAGATACTGACTTCTGTGCTGCTCATGAGGGCTTCTGACTCATTGGAATGAAAGCTTTAGATTAGAGGATCTGTGAAAACTTTTAATCCTCTCCTCAAATATAAGAATTCAGTATCAGTTGCCTGAGAAGAGGCGTGGGTGGAAGGAGAGAGATGGAAGGAGAGTGAGAGGTGGGTAGCGCTAGTGAGCACTTGGCATCGTACCCATCTTTCTTGTAAAACTCCAGCATCATGTTGTCAGTGGCGACACTCAGTGGGCGTCGGCTCTGATCATGTTGCTGCTTGCGATCGGATTGGTCCATGTCTGGCGAGGGCATAGAGCTGTAGTTGGAGTTGTGGTTGGTGTGGATTGGGCTTCCGTAGCTGCCTGTCAAGTTGAACTCAATCTCTGAAGCAGAAGCAGACACATCATCAGCATGTAGTCTGTGATATTTACAGTAATGTTTATAATTGTGTGTGTTTCGAGTACACACAACTACTCCAGAAAACCACAACCAGTTTTAAGAACTGTAGTTATAGTATGAACCAAAAGTAGGTACAATTACTTCCCTGAAGATTAAGCCATACAATAAATACAGCACTAAAATGTCATATCAAATGTTTGTTTTTTTTAACTGAATAGCAGTCTGCATTAATCATGCACAAATCATGTGCAAATTAAAAACTACTTAAGCCAATGAGATTGGTCCTATCAGATGTGCATAACTTGCAAAATCAAGGGGTTTGTCCACACAAAGTGGTACTAGAGATCAATAAAACACTGAACAGCCAATCAAAGCCAAACAGTTTGTAGTTTGTGCCACATGCTGTGACATCAGCATTGAATTGTGCTTTTAAATCTAAGTGCATAACATAACAAATCTGGAAAAATGGTTTAAGGGGATTGTTTCAAAAGAGCATAGATAAAGCTGCTGTTTCCAATGCTGCACAATACTGTAAGTTCTAGCTGAACTCTGCATATTAATTTGTTTGTTGCCCTGGGAAATGTATCATCAAAGTGTGTTTCTGAAGAAAGATGAAACATCCGTGGTTCTGTTAATTCTGAAGCGTGACAGGAAACAGGCCTTAAGTCTGCTAACGATGCATAGTGTGCATTGTCCAGTGTCAAGTGTCACAGACAGTTTGCGGTATATCTGTATGGTGTATTTTGTTGTTTGTTTGAGGTGAAAAAAAAAGACGAGATCAAAAGATATAATCATATTAAATTAGGCTGGGGAGGGGGGCAGCCCTGCAAGCGTATGATCTTTGAGACGTTTGCACGATTATAAGATGCAAAGCTATGTTCTTTTGAATGAAAGTGTCAATAGTTAATTACAATGACAGATATGGTGCCTAGCTCAGTTACAATTTTACATACGTAGTGTGTAATCCCCACCTCCAGGGAAGAACCAGTCAGCATGCTGGATGATGGGCTCAATGATGCCAACAATCTGCAGCGACACAGTGGTCATCATCTCTGTCATGTTCCTGGAAAAAACAGACAAGTGAACTACAGCAGAATCACTCCATCATTAGTTTAAATCCAAAGCATCCAATATTAAGTAAAAATATTAGTTGCTAATTAAGAATACATACGGCTCATTGTGTGTCCAGAGCAAGTTTGGTCCAAGGACAATAGCCATGTTACCAGGAGTCATCTTGTTTGCATCCTGATACTCACTCAGCTTGGCTAAGAATTTGATCAAATATCTGTAGGATTGGATACAATTGTGCATTTTAAAATTATAACCCATTATTTTTTCTTAGGCCTCTCCACTGTTACCATCTGTTTTGGAAAATGAAAATAAAAAAATAAAAAAAATAGCACCAGTACCAGACTTGCCACCTGCAGGCAGTGAGCAAGGCTGTAAAACTGTTTAAGTTATTGCCTGCAGCTGATACAACTATCAATGCTGCCAAGAAATTACAGTAATTTCCTTGTCAGTGATATTTGGACTTCTGAAGTTGCTGATCCTGCTGTTACCATTATTTCCTGTAGGTGGCACAAGTTGAGTAGATATTAGTAGGAGTGAAAGGATTTCAGTGGTCCAGTTTTGTATAATTTGTTTTAGTCTACTTTCTCAATGTCCTTTTTGTTTTCCTGATCCTTTTGTTTGTGGTAGTAGGGTTACATTGAAGCAGAATGTGGAATCATGCAAATGAATGGGCAGAAAATCAGGGAAAGAAACTGACCTGAAATTGTTTAAGTTGTCTGTGGGGAGTTTTTCACATGTCGCCATTAGTGCTTGTAGTCTCTTGTCCATGTCTTGAATGCTGGACAAATATAAAATTATTACAGTGTACTGTTGCTCCACTTCTTTATAAATGCCACCATTTTTCATTTTGACAGTTGGGGTCCCTGTATGAACATGTTGGACTGCTTTCTATTTATAATCACTGCCAATGGCATAATTTGAGAAAATACTCTTAAGAGTACAGCGACTCACTTAGAGGCTTGAATCCATTCATCGTAAAGTTCAGTGGTCATCAATGGCTCTGGGAGCTCACGGAGATATGATTTCAGGGCCCCTGCGGGATAAGAAAGAAGGAGAGCGTAAAAACTGGTCGGCTCTTTGAAAGAAGTGGAGGGTTGTTTTTCTCTCTGCTGATGAGGCCATGCTCCATATCTCTACCTCCCTCTAGCAGGCCCTCATGGCTGGTGCATCTGCCAAAATCAGATAGCTCAACACAGACATTTCATGCTAATATGTGAAATGGACAGCAGTATCTGAACAGAAAGCTCTTGGGAAGATAATGCTGATGGCAATAAAGACAGTTTAGTAAGGATTTTTCAAAAGAACCACATTTGCAAACTACATTATGTCCAGAACGACTGCAAATACTTTAGCTTTTTACAAATGATCTTTCAATCCCGGAGTTAAAATAATTGGCTGTTTACAATTTGCCCTCTAACAATTACAGAGAGTTGGGATTGTTGTTATGGAAATGGACTTTGAACGATGCATTTATGTAGGCGTAGTTCACCTGCGATGGCGTGTGGATCGGAGGAGTACTCCTGCACATCAAGAACTCCACAATCCAGAGAGGCTTTCAGCTTCTTCAGCTTGGAGGCTGAGGGAGCCACTCTAAAGAGGCCCTACAACCCCCACACAGGAAACACAGAATCTTGTGTAATTATCAGATCTAACACAAAGTGTGTATCTTAAAACAGGGACATAAAGCTGGTATGGTATGTTTACATTACATATGAAATATGTAGACTGGCCTGTATGCAAGAAACAAAATAAAACAAAAATAAGAACACCTAAAATGCAGAAGTGATATATGCATGTGTGCGTTCCTTCTACCTCCTCTTGCATGCCACACTCTAGCAACATGGTGACACAGGCTTCGATGGGGAAGGCAATCTCTCTCCCACTTATACTCAGGTGTTCCTCCAGAGACTTGCCAAATGATGGCTTCTCCACCCACGCCTCTGCGACACAAAACAGTATCCAGAATCACACATGGATGCCAACAACCCAGTGCACCCACTGTTTTGTCTAGCAAATGCAATTTAACCATTAATTAAATATCAAGGTGCATAATTGTTCCTTAATTAGATTGTCATGTAACTTGCCAGGGCTGTTAGTTTATTCTTTGCTGATCATCTTGGTATTGCTTCAGGCACAGAAATGGAGCAGATCTTAACACACACACACACACACACACACACACACACACACACACACACACACACACACACACACACACACACACACACACACACACACACACACCTCTAGACACAGTGTATGACTCACCTTGGTGAGCTTTAATCTGGGGTAGGACACTATGAAGAATCTCTAATGACTTCCTGTGATATTCTGCCTGTGTTTCTATAAGCTACAGAGGAGAGCAGGGTTAAATAAAATATAACATAATTACAGCAAACAATTAGGGTGGTACGATTATAAGATCATCTTCAGTGTCTACTGTGACCTGTGCTCAAATGCCAAAAAAAAAAATTTCCGATCAGCCGCAACATTAAAAACACCAGTGACCTAAGTGAATAAAACTGATCAGCTTATTCATTCATTCATGTAGCACTCGCTGCAGCAGACCAAGCACACCCACCACTTCAGGCAATGGCGCGTCCTAAAGGCAGTGGCCTCAAATAGCAGGACAATGCACCCTGCCAAATAACAAAACCTGCTCGGGAATGGCCTAAGGAATACAACAGAGACGCCAAGGCGTTGCCCTAACCAAACCTCCTAGGGTCCTAATCTGGTCAAGCACCCACAGGATGTGCCAGGACAAGCCTGATCCATGAACTCAAAAGATACACTTTAAATGTCACAATGCCAGACACTGCAGGACACTGACAGAGATCCTGGGTCTGTGCCCCAACAAGTTAGAAGTGAATCCATGAGTGGGACCTACACAATATCAAGAAGTTGTGTAGGTCCTATATTTAATGTTGCGGCTGATCAGTGTATTTTACAATACTATTACAATACTATTTTGATAGTATTTTTTCCACTGGCATTGCTGATTTGATGATATGCTTTACTTACTGTCTGGAAGTAGTTTGCATAGTCTATTTCTTTGGCCATGAAATTGTACATATCTGCTGACAACTGATCCTGAAAAAGAATTTAAAGAAAAAGTATCTTAAGGAAATGATCTCACTAATGTCATACATATAATTTTATTATCATCCTGTGACTTTGGTCCATTTTTGTCTGATTCATGTAGAAGTGTTATAAATCAGAGAATGGAGCAAAAGTAGCTGGGGGAGGGCATGATATACAAGTATCACCGATTGGTGACTCACTCTACAAATCTCCATCCGATTGGCTGTCTCCTCCATTTCCTCTCTTAGGGACTCAGACTTGGCGCCGGGCTGCAGAGTGCTTGGGTGACTGGATGACTTGGATGACTGTTGATATCTATGGGCAAATGAAATAATAGACACCACTTTAGACATTTCAATTTTTTATTTTAACTATATATTACCAAGATCAAATTGTAGCATTGCTCTTCAATGTGAATGCTGTTCACCTTGTTCGTGCTGAGTCCATGTCCAAGACAAGTTTAGCTAAGTGCTTCCTCTGTTTCTGGATGTTGGGAATGTCCACCTAAAAAATTTTTTTTTAAAAATTAAAAAAAATCCAAGGAGTTGATATGAAGACATTTTATGTAAATGAGGAACACATTATACTCGTAATTTTCTGCTATTAACAATGTAAATAAAAATGCCAACATGCAGCTTTTAATTGGTGCATTAAATAATAGCAATGTCAGCTCACCTCAGCAAGGACATAAAGAGGCTCCACCACATCTCTCTCTATCTGGTACTCAAACTGAATGAGTTCCTGGGCCAGCTTCTCCTCCGTCTCTCCACACAGTTTCAGCATCTTTCTGTTTGGTGATAGCCAAGTGCAAAGTCACAAGCAATCAAAAACAATGAAAATGCAAACAAGGATAATAAGGACAGAGAATAATTCAACAGCCAGATCAGTAATTAAAGATGAGTCTGTGTGTGTATGTGTGTGAATTAAGCACAGGCCTCTGTGCAGTTACTTACCCCAGGAGAGAGTCTTCCCCCAACACTGCAGCCCCTTCTTCCATGCATTGTGCCAGGATAGTAAGTGGTAATTTTTTCTAATGGTACAGAGAAAAAAATGTCACACACACTTCTGACAATGTCTGTTCCATCAGTTGCCAGAGAGACTGACACCAGTACTCACAGAAGGTGACTTTACAGATCTCTTCTCCATATCAGTCCCCTGCTGACCCTGCAGGCAGGCAGTCAGCTTCTTGTGAGTACTGTGTGTCACCTGCTTGACCAGATCCAGACGCTTTTCCACCTGGAAGATTACACGCAGACAACATGAATATCACATCACAGATGCAACAAATCTGTCACCTCTAAGGCAGCATCATGAATCAGCAGCTGCTCCCTCTTCATGGTACATACTGACAGTAAACATGTATATTTACAATAAGGAAAATTATACTTCTTTACTTCTAAATTATAGTAAAGTAAAATATACAAAGTACATTATACAAATTATATATTTGTATAATGTAACTTGGCCTCCGTGGCCAATTACCAAGACTACATGAAGTATCCTCCGAAAGTCTACTAGAAGATATGCATGCAGCACTACGGACAGTTCCTACTGTGACCATCATTGAAAGCAATCAGTTGATCTATACCATGGCAACAGTAATCCTTGAGATGCTTGGCTACAAGATAAACAGCCACAAGGAACATAACCCTCCATGGAAAAGAAGACTAGAGGCTTAGCTCAAGGCAGCATGGAAGGAAGTTAGTCAGCTATCAAAGCTGCAGAAGGATGTGATGAAGAAAGGAGTGCTTAAGAAGTACAACAAGCTGGCCACACCTGAGGCCTTAGAAACTGTCAAGCAAAGACTCACAGCCTTGGCTAATCACTTTAAAATGTTTACCAGAGATATAGAAGCCAGGAGAATAAACAAGATGTTCTCTACTGAACCATTCAAGGTGTACTCTCAGTGGCAGGGGAACAATATGAGAACAATATGGGAAGAGCAAGATCCGGGCAATCAACACCCATGCCCTACTGGTCATCAGATACCCTGCTGGGATAATAAGCTGGCCAAAGGAGGAGATAGAAGCCACTGATGTCAAAACAAGAAAGCCCCTTACCATACATGGAGGGTTTCACCCCAAATTCAGTACAGTGAGCAGAAGGAAGGTGGACAAGGATTAGTGAGTGTCACAACCACTATCCTAGATGAAACACCAAAGATCTTTGAGTACATCAGAAAGATGGCCACAACTGATCATGTGCTTTGTGAATGCCTCATCTTGCCTCAGCAAGATCAGGAACCATCACGGAAGGACAGGCCTCTGCACGGCATGCACCACCGGCAGATAGAAGAAGTGGCTGATACTGAAAAATCCTGCCAATGGCTGGACAAAGCTGGCCTAGATAACAGCACAGACACACTAATCATGGCAATACAGGAACAAGCTCTAATTACAAGACCGACAAAAGCGGCATCTGCCACACAAGGCAAGACCCCAGGTGCAGGCTGTGCAGGTCTTCTGTCAGGTCTTTGCTGGATTTTTTCCTATTTCATAAAGACGTGACTTTGAGATACTGTTCATTTGCTGTTAGGTCTGCCTCTTTTTTCTTTTTGTGTCCTTCACTTGTCTAGTTCCCTCAATTTTTTTATGGATGCACTGCACACCATGCTGAGACATGCCAAGTTTTCAGCTAATAGCTTTTCAGCAAGCACTTACAGTTTTATGTCGCTTCCTTAAGCCATTCTCTGTCTTATCTTTGGCTGATTCAACTTTTAAAAAAAAAACACACATTCCTCTAAAAATGGTCAGGTACAAGGACTGGATTGAAAATGAATGAAAAGCAGCCAATGTCCAAAGAAAAACTTTGGAAGACTTCAGAAAGCCTGGAGAACTATTGCTTAAGAGCACTTAAAAAAATGAAAAGAGTGTCTGGATCCTTGGAAGCAAAATATCAAGAAATGAGGGGTAGATCAAGACCACTGGTCCTATTAGGTATTGTTAAGCACTGTGGTGATTTATGATGGATATTTATATTTGTCGTCATTTTTTACATTTAATAAGGATTGCCAATTAATTACAGACTATTCATTGATTCATTGCTATTCACAGGTGGAATGATTGCACTAATTTGCTTCACATACTTGCACGCACACTCTCATACTACAGCTCACCTGTAAGAGGTCTTCATTCAACACCTCTGTTTTTTCTGCCCTGTAAAGATAAACAAAAAGCAAAAAAACACAAAAACCAATAATCAACATTAGAGGCAACTTCAATTTTAGCTGATACTAGTATTTTTAAACTGCACAGAAGCAACATTGCATCTGGCTGTTTTTACAGTATATAAGGACAGATATAGGAATCAGTGCTGTCGGGACAAATAAAACATTACTGCAAAAGGTAGGCAGCATCTTGACACTTCCATATACACACATAGCACCTGCCACAATCATCCCATCATTAATTTACACCGCTTCTGATAACAGGAGAAATAACATCACACATGCTACTTTTTTAAGTTCATGATGATATGCCAGCTCAGTTTTAAATAATTTAGCGCACTTCACAAGTCTTGCGTGTCTTTCCCAAAATGATCTGGATACAGAAGACTCATTTCTGTACATTATCAATGTCAATGCTCTAACATTTGTAGGTCACATGCACACACCTGCCTCTTTGGTTTATGTGGGTGAGTGTGTGCATGAATGCGAGTGTTTGCGAGGCTGTCTCTATGAGTCATCATCTTTAACAATACATAACAACAGCACATTAAAGCCATTTATTTAAATGTGTTAATTCCCACTGAGAAGCATCACATCCTACTAGAAATCCAGCAGATGGGGACTGAGCCAAAGACTGGAGGAAAAGGCAGAGTTGCAGAGCAGATGAAGCAGATAAAACTACTCATCTGGAGAAGTGAAAGAGCCATTAGCTCAGAAAAGAGCAAAGCACTGGATATTCCAAATATACGGTGTCAGCTCAGACTTTAGTCAGCAGGGACATTTCCCAGATAGCTTAGCATGCTTTTTATGATCCTACAAGTAAAGATAAAATGGCCAAATTGTCTCCTAAGAGCAAATATACTGTACATCTTTTTAGTGGTACTGTATTACAGAATTCCACCTCAACCAAACTTGGATGCCTGCAACATAAAAAAAAAATCTGATTTATCAGGAATACCTAATCATTGTGGAGGATAACGTGTACTTGCTGTCAAGAGAAGGGGATTAGACAGGCCGTCTGACCTCCTAAAATGAAGGCACCTTCAGATCCCCAGCAGCATGCATAGTTACTTGGGACTTCCCTTCCTGTATGTGCAGCCTCTTCCTGTGATTGTGCCCGAACCATGCAAATGCCAACTCCAAATAATGAATCAGAATTTATCTTGACAAAGAGAATTAAAAAGGACCTTGGTCTGTACTCTATTTCTCACAAAACAGGGGAAAACAAATCAGGAGCACATTACCGAAATGCGCTTTTCATGTATGAAAAGACACACAACATAACAGCTCTATATAACTATTGTCAAAAAGTGGCAGAATACAGATTGACTAAAATGTGTCTAGTGTTGACATGCAGATGTCTACACACATCCCATGCATTGTCACCAGCAACAGAAAACTGAACTATTTATCTATTAGCATCTCCAGGCTCAGAGAGAAAAAAAAATGTGAGCATGGAGCCATGGGAACTGGGTCAAATCATGTACCAGTGGATCTAATCACAGCCTCTTGGAAAACTGCTCTACTCACTGAGCTAGGAGGAAAAATACAGGAAATGTGTGTGTGCATGCCTAAGAGAGAGCGACAGAATGATAACAAAGTGAGAGATTTCTGGCGTGATTTATAAGGATAAGTGTGATCGCAGATTGCAGATTACATGACAAAAGGGGGACAAAAATAACCCAAGCAGTGCACTAAAGTTTGGCACAGTTTTGCTGAAACACTCCACCGGACTAAAAAACTCTGAAATGCTATGGTTTATACAACCGCTCCCCTTGGAAGTCTGTATTAAATGCTGAGAATAGGTAGAAGCTCTGCAATTCAACAGTGAATTAAATGAGGCAATCACAATTTAAAGCATAGGCATCTAGCATCATCAAGGTCCACATCCAGTGTTGCTATTACGACCTAGACATCAAACAGATTGGAGTCTATCTTCAAAGGCAGCACTGTCTTGTTCTATGAGTTTGTTTGTTTTCAAAGAGTGGCATTTCCTCTTAGGAAAGCAGCATCACACATAATCTGCCTGTGAAGACACAGAGGAAAAAAGTGGCATTGTCGAGGCATGAAAACTAGGGGGGTACAGAAGTTTCTTGGCCCTACAGGACCTGATGTAAGGCTAGCTTCAGGGACAGTTTGGAAGTGAGGAGAGATATTCTTCTCAGCAAATACTGTGCAAAGTGAGACCTGGGAGGAAAGTAAAGATGTGGGAGAGCTGGCAGCCTTGTGGGCGGTATGCTCATGGAGAGAAAGGGAGACTTTGCCAGGTTTATGCCAACCATCTGCCACTATGCAGGCATTCCTTCACCTGGAGCTGCTGATGACTCAATACAAACACGTGCACAGACATTTAAAAATATGCAGGATAATGAAGTAAATTCAAAATGCAGACATTTTTCATGAGCTTTCAGACCAAACACATGCAAAATGATACACTGGTGAAAAGGACTTCAAATCTGAGCAATGCAAACATGAATGACCTGAGAGAGAGACGAAGATGAATGAGTTGATACAATATTTGCACAAGATGATCAGCTGCCAGAATGAAAAACAGTCTTTCTACATCTGGTAACAGCATTAACAAGAGGGTGACATGAAGAAAGGTCTCAGACTTTTTAGGACATCTTTGCAATGTTACTGTGCATGTTTTCCCACAGTCTTTAGCATTTATAAGTCAGTGTATTTGTATTAAGCTACAGTTGAAACATTAATTGTGCAGCTATATATTTCTATCTCAAGTTATGTTAATGTTGGACAGCTGCATCATTAGCCCCCTAGCACTGTGCATGGTTTATGAAAGCATGAATAATCCATTCTGACATAATCAAAATGTGAATAAAGTAGTATCCATAGTCTAGAAGATATTGGTAGCAAGCCAGTTGTTGGCTGTTGCTGAATCTGAGTCCATCTGAGTTTCAGCTGAACAAAGAGAAAATGGTCATTATCTGGTTTGCTCACACTGCTAGCCTGGCTAACAAAGGCCCTCACTCTGAGCCCTGGAAGAGCTACATTGGATGCTAGGTCTTGAACTGCTAGGGGAGGGTAGTGGAGCAGCATGGTGGCCCTGGGCCTCAGCAGGGCACCGCACAGCCTGGAGCGCTGGCATGAGATCCACAGTCGGTCACATACATACACACAAGCAATGACACACAAAAACACACAACAGTGTTTATGCTTGAGATCCTCCCTGAATATTTCTCCACTGAAGGCTTTTTGTTTTCTCTAGACCTGCGTTGTGCATCTAGAGGCCCAGTTGGTTTCTCCTCAAATGATGATGGGATGCAAGGTTACTAAAACAGAAAAACCCACTTACTGTAGATGTCCACTAAACTAGGTCACAGTTCTGTCAAGTATGCAACTGTGAGCACACAAGCATGCACATATACACACAAAACACACACATGTCCAGAGAGGGCGTGAATGAGAGAGAGGGAGCCTGCAGCACTCAGAAACGTTTCACTGGAAACACAAGCACTGAGTTATCTCTAATAACTTTATTCATGGTGAACTGAATCATTTCCCCAAAAAGGCGCACGACAATGTGATTTACCTGTGTCTTTACACTTGTCATCTGCCCAAACACACACAGACACACAGCAGCTAAAGGGTTTCAAATGCAAGTAGATAATAAACCAAGACAAGGTGACAAAGATCAAAACAATCCTTTACTTGTAAATGAAAATCCTGCCACACGCCACCTTTCTTTGTTAAAGCTATAAATTTCTCCACTGTTTTTAGAAATCTAACATGTGGGTGGGCAAAGCCAAACGAATGCAATGAAACAGCTAATACTAAATGAGTGTTTCTAGGCAACCAAAGCAAAGGACATACTTTATATTTGCTGTGCACAAAGAAAAGGAGATGGAGAATGATCTTATATGGTTAAACAGCAAAGAAAAAGAGGGTAAATAAAACAGGAAGTTGTTGTTAGTGGATTAGTGCTTCCTGTTTTGAGCCCACTGACATTCTTGAATGGACGGAAGTGGGCATGCTGACAGGGAGTCACCTGTCTCCTTAACTGAATGCATAGTTACTTTTTAACAATGCCCCGCTTGTCCAGTTCATTTGTAGCTACTTAATACTAAGAATTATATACTAGACTCTAGTACATACAGTTCTCATACAGTAACTAGAGAACTGTATGTACAGTGGTATCATCACAAATTTTGCCTGATAATAATGATAATAATAAAAATGTTTGTGCTTAAATACTGTGGTGCTTCACACTGATATTTGATAATTTGTCAAGAGCAAGTGTATCTTTTATGCAAAATCCTCTTTGTGCCCTGTCTTCTATTTGTATACCTCACATTTTGAATTACACGTAACTCATTCTCTGCATTTCAGTTATAACCTGTGATGTCTTCCTTTTGGAGATGATATCATGAGCAACAGACCCCAGCACCCCAACACCCTGACACACTGTGCCAAAATATTGATACATCAATATTGTTCAAGTCCTTTCTCTTGGAATGCAGTTATTGATTCACTGGTTACCACACCCACCAATAGGTGGAGGGAGGTTATGTTTTCAGTCATGCTGGTCTGTCTGTCTGTTTGTCTCTTAGCTGGCTAACTCGGAAAATAACAAACAGATTTCCATGCACATTTCTGGACGTGCTGGCGGTGGTACAAGAAACAATTGATTAAATTTTGGTGGTGATCCAGATCACCATCTGGATCCAGGATTTTGTAAAAGGATTTTTTTTTTTTTTTTACCAGTGTGAGATAGGGACAGTATTCACATATTTTCATCTAACCTTATGAGGATAAATGAGAATCCTCTAAAAAGCATTAAGATGCAACATGACCATAAGTTCTGTCATAGCAAAATTTGTTCATGATTGAAGGAGGATTCCAGATCTAATGATCCATAATGCTGAAAATTATAGGATCAAAAATATGTCACTCCTATAGAATAAGAAATAAAGCCAGTGACATGCAACAAACGCCAAAATATAGCTGAACTTGATGGAGTATGACAAGACTGGGTGGTATCTATTGTAGTGTTATTATCGGCACAACACCAAATTTGGGGTGGGCGAGGCATGCGTCTACTGAGTGCCCTTCTAGTTCAATATGTTAATGGTCTTATCAAAACATGCAGGAGCTCTAAACAACTTCTCCAGCATTTTCACTTATCACAGTTACTATTTTATGACTCTTTATGGTGGGGCCTCTCAAATAAATGAGGGTAATGTGAACGGAAATTGAAATGAAGAAGAGATTCACAAGGGGAAATGATGGACGGTGGTGGAAAGCAAATCAGAGATCCAATTAACTCAACTGGCACATTACTGGAATGAACAAAAATGACACGCACGCACACACACACACACACACACACACACACACACACACACACACACTACAGTACAGTGAATAAATGCATAATTCCTATTTTTTGCCAGTTTAGGGCAAATTTATTTCTTCAGTCACACAGATCTCATTATGTAGCAGAGATAATTGTCTTCTGATATATCACAAAATTGCTGTGATACTATAATTATCATGTGAGTTACCCTGCTTTGAGCACGATCACTTTTATAAGTGCCGGGTCGATAGGGACAAAAGGAAAATAAAACTGCAGGGGCGAATCTGAATCTGATGAGATTAAGCAGTCATCTTGAAAAAAAATTGTATTCTGTGTTGTTTTGTTCACAAGTACATTTAAAAAAAAAAACTGCACTGATTTTTTAATGGACCTTTAATAATACGGGGGCTCTTTAAGGGGTTAGTCTTTTGAATGAATCAACACCAGTGACATGGAGAGGGAGAAACAGTGCTTCTGTCTGATATTACATCATCTCTCTTTTGATGGCCAAAATGGCCCCTTGACAAAGGCTCTTTATCTCTATCATACCCTGTAGTATGCTGTCTCTGAAAGGCACTGATGGGGATATGGGTGGGTTATCAACATTGACCTTGTATACTACCAAGGGATGGCATGAGACACTTATTCAGCAACAGCTCTTGCATGACCTAGAACACGACTAATGATTCACGTCTGACTGTTGATGCCACAATTCATAATACTTCATAATACCATAATGCCCTTCCATGTTCAGCTAGAAACTATAAACACAGAGAAAAGAGCAGTCAGTCAAGTTGTGAATGCAACTTGCTCTGAGAGTTCTGCCAGAAAGTCAAGGCTAGAGGAGGCAGATACCGGAGAGGAAGGCCATGCTGCATTTTCATGCAACAAGTTACCCACCATATCTCATGTTACCTGTCAGCAGCCATATGCTCTTTTAGAGGCTGGCACACATTCTCACCAAGAGGTGTCGATGTGTTAATTTTGCACTGAATTTAAAAACAGGCACAGACATCTACTTCTTATGCTAACAGCAATTTGTTTGCAACATTAATATGGTCAGCTACATATTAGTGCTCAGAGCTATTTCTGCCTGTTGGTTTGCATCACTGTATATACGATGCATACTATGTGTCACATTTGCACATTTCAGACAAAGATATAGATTAGGTTACACAAAGATAACCAGAGTAAATACAGAATGCTGTTTTTTTAACGGTTATTTAATTTATTAAGGGAAAAAGAAAATGGTCGAAAAGTCCAAGCCTATCTGCTCCTCTGTGAAAAAGTAATTGCCCCCTAAAACTGGTTGTACAAATCTTGGCAGTAAAAACAACAATTAAATGTTTGCGATAACTGCTAACGAGTCTTTCACGTCCCTATGGAGAAATTTTAGCCAACTCATCTTTGCAGAATCATTTTCATTCGGCCACATCGGAGGGCTTTCGAGCGTAAGCGGCCTGTTTAAGATCATGCCAAAGCATCGCAGTGAGATTTGGGCTTTGTCTAGGCCGCTCCAAAACATTTTTTTGAGCTATTCAGAAGTGAATTTGCTGGTGTGTTTTGGATCATTTCCCTAAGGTTCCTAAGGTATTTAAAAGCAGAATGGGAAGCAAAACCTTTCAGGCCCCTCTTCTGTGGAACCAGCTCCCAGTTTGGATTCAGGAGACAGACACACTCTCTACTTTAAGATTAGGCTTCAACCTTTCCTTTGTGATAAAACTTTTAGTTAGGGCTCGATCAGGTGACCGTGAACCCTCCCTTAGTTACTGTCTTTTTATTCTCTATGTGTTTACACACCACTCTGCATTTAATCATTAGTTATTATTAATCTCTTGTTCTTTCCCACAGTGTTTCTTTCATCCCGTCTCCCTCCCTTCACCCTCAACCAGTCATGGCAGATGGCTGCCCCACCCTGAGCCAGTTCTCCCTGAGAAATAGATTTTCCATCATTCCGGTTCTACCAGAGCTTTCTTCCTGTTAAAAGGAAGTTTTTCCTTATCACTGTCGCCAAGTGCTTGCTCATAGGAGGGGGTCGTCTGATTGTTGGGGTTTTCTCTGTATAATTTTAGGGTCTTTACCTTCCAATATAAAACACACCGAGGTAACCGTTGTTGTAATTTGATGCTATATAAATAAAACTTAACTGAACTGCATTGAAATATTGTCCTGCTGTATAACCCGAGTGCGCTTGAGCTTCAGGGCATGAACTGATGGCTGGACAGCTTCCCTCAGGATTTTCTGGTAGAGAGCAGAATTCATGGTTGCTTCAATCATGGCAAGTCATCCAGGTACTGAAACAGCAAAGCAGCCCCAGACCATTACACTACCACCAACATTCTACATTACTGTTTCACATATGGCCAGGTAGGTTTGGATATTTTTGTCCCTTTATAAAAACTGCATTTTGTAGTTAATCAAGTTACCTTGGTCTAATATCAAAATTTGTTTAATGATCTGAAACATACAAGTGTGGCAAATTTGCAAAAAAACAAAAAAGCACTGTATTAACAGACATGTTTGATAATGATTTCCACATATCCTTTCTCCCTTTACTCCTTTAAATTTTCTGTATGCACATTTTACACACCCACAATCTGTAAAGAGGCCACCTGCATGCTTAACACTAATGCATTCTCCTACTGCCTAAGAAAAGAAATAGAAACAGAGTAAGAGACACTGCAGGAAAGAGAACGCATGGAGCCCACAGATGACGGCCATTTTCAGATAATTGCATTGTGGATTGGTGAGCTAGAGACGCCCTAAAAGGCACAAGACGAAGGCATCTATCACAGTGGTATTTGTGAACATTACAAAAGTGACAGAAGCAGAGTGCAAAGACAGAATGTGGGTGTGTTAGCGAAGGAGACAATTCTACGTTTTCATCCATATAAATGTTACTGTACAGCAAAACATATTCTTACATGCTTGTATCATGGAATCTTTTACCAGTCTGTTCTAGACCTAGATAGGACAGTGAGTTGGGAATAGAAAACTAGGTCAAGAGAAATGAAGGGTGGGAGCTGGCTGAACCAATATAATCTTTTGCTCGCTTCCTCAGAGTGCGTAAGGGCACACAAAAAAATTAGAATGTCTTTTTTTAGAAAAATGCAAATAGTAAAGTACAGCAGACTTTTTATGGAGACTGAGGTCTCTGTTAAAGGTGAACTTCCCGAAATAATATTTCAGGTCTCTCCCACTGTACCATAACACATTTCTTTTAGCTCTAAAGTATGCATGGCTGCACACCCTTTTTGCTCCACAGAGGTAATTGGTCAAGCTGGTGATCACATGACATGGATCTCACCCAGGCAGGCTGCAGCAGAAGCAGAAGCAGCAGCAGCAGCAGCCTTGGAAAGTCAGAGGGATGCTGACACAGCACACCTGAACAGCAACCCCCAAAGAAGCCCTTCATTATCCACCAGAAAAAATAAAGACTGTCAATGCAGAAAGACTTTCAATTATAGATATGCTAATATATGCCAAAAAAAAAAAGATCTGTTGTGTATAATAGCTCATTTATGTTCTCGTAATAAAGACGCATGTGCTAAATACACTAAACCACATGTGTTTTGTATTGAATCTTGCTTCTAAATAATAAAATTTTAGTCCGGATTTTCTTGGTAACAGGACATGTCACTGATATTATCAAATCCAAAGAGACCACTGAGGTTTAGGATAGCCAGAGGCCAAATCCACAGAGAAACCCTGCTCCAGTCTGAAGATAGTTACAGCTTGAGTCAGCAGAACAGTTAATCTAGAGCCTCTGTCTTTCCTGTTTTGCTACTTGATTCCTTCCTATACCAGTAGAATTAAACCAGTAGAATTAAAAGACAGCTCAAGGGTAAATCTAAAGTAATTCCATTTCACTGAACATTACTGCAGTACAGTATCTTCCATTGCAGGAAAAAAGAAGCTCAAGAGCAGTGTTGAAAGCAAAATGTTATTAGAACTGTAGCATGATGATCTTGTGTGAACGCTTACATTAAGCATAATTCATTTACACATTCAGTTTTTGTACACATTTGTCCACCCACTGATTCCACATTAGCACTCTAAGGCCTGTAGGTGCAAGAACACATGGATCCAAACATAATATATAAATGCATAATGACTTGGTTGGTGGTAATATCAAGGAACACTTAGGCTATATGGCCCAACCATACCTCAGCACCTCTTTACATTTCTTCAGTTCCTTCAAATTATCAATGGGGGAGAAATTCAGGCATATTTACAGAATGGAGACACCTCCATGTTACTCTTTTCTAGAGACAAACACATTTGATGGTCATTTTAATTGAAAAAAACAATGTAGCTGTAATCATACGGTTCTTTTCGGTATTGAAGAAACCTTGGGCAGTCTTGCCATCTATGCCAACATGACATAGCCAATCTTTGAAACAGCTCAAGGTTACCACAGGGTCGGATCCATTACTTTTTGTCTTGATTCAAAGCTCAAATCTCTAATTACACCTTGATTTGGGGGTTTGAGAGTGTCAGTTCTTGTTGTGAACCATGGTTATGATTAATAAGCCAGCAGGGCTGTTCAGAGAGAATTATGTTGCTCATTATCACTGTCATGCAGGCAGACCAACTTAGCATGGTGCCACTCTTAGGCAGCTCCAGAAAAAACAGCAATGTGAGAAAATTTTCCACTTAAACCAGAATCACTTGCGCCACCGGCTTCAAATAAGCTGTATAAGTGCATGCACAAATGCATGAAAGGAAAAGTGCCATATCTTCTCTGGCCATCTGAAGGCCTCCAACCTGCTTGCCCACACACATATCCAGAATCACACCCACACACACAAACACTCTAATGAGTCACTAGAAGAAGAAATTATTATTTAAAAAAAAGAAAAAGAAAAAAGACTGCGGCTAGGGGTAGAAAAAAAAAGGAAAAAAAAAGCAGTATGACCAATGGGGAAAACGAAAATGATAGCACAAATAGACCCCCCCACCACCACCACCACACACCCCATCTCTTCTGAGGGCATTGTAATAATAATGACCTACACGTCCTGGTCCTAATCCCCCCCCCTTGCTGAGCAGAGAACACCTTCTGGCCCAGCGCTGCTTGACAAGCTGCTCTCCCTTAACGCAGAGGGTGGGGGAAGACTCATAAGCCCACTGGACCGGTGTAAAATGTCACAGAATCCATTCGTGACGATGGGAATGGATTTCAGAGCCATTCAGGTGCAGGGCAAGAACGTGAAAGAAAATTGGATAGGTGGAGGTGTGCAGAAACCCCTCATTTAGATATTTTTAAGACATATGATGAATGATAAAGCCATCTATTTAGAGTGGTATAAATAATTCTAAAAAAGCATCAGACAGATGCGGATCACGACCTTCAGGAATTCTCTGACTTGTTCGCTCACGCCTGAGAGGTGCTTCCCTCCTCACAGCTGATATTACTGCGTAATAAAAACATTGCGCCTTTTTCTCATTTTCCCTCACGTCGCAGCCCATACTGCATCCGTCTGCATCACGTTCACCTATCGACAGGTTCGGTGACAGGAGTCTATTTTGATAACCACATAACTTCGCAATAATATATTTGTCAAACTCAATAGATAATACTCATATCATGTCATTAAAAACTCGTCACTGTATGATGGTCCGTGTTACTGGGATTTTCTATATTTAACATATTTCCGTGGGCAGGTTGTAGCTACTGGGGCACTGCGCCTACACGCTGCCTATGCGGTAGCCTATTCCACTTGGTATTACGCATAGAATACTTAGGGCGTTTTGAACATGCTGTATACATTTCCTCCAGTAAATCTGCAAA
The DNA here is from genome assembly GCA_024447675.2 of Pterophyllum scalare. Classification (NCBI taxonomy): domain Eukaryota; kingdom Metazoa; phylum Chordata; class Actinopteri; order Cichliformes; family Cichlidae; genus Pterophyllum; species Pterophyllum scalare. The sequence goes on along the minus strand of JAMQGT020012674.1, from coordinate 21,851 downwards.
AAGAACAACAACAGAAAAAATCAGAAATAAAAGAATGAATTCCTGTTTGCACAGATGTAATTCACATCTCACTGGGGCCATGCGGGGGTTTCTCCCCTCTTTGACTTGGCCAGTCGCGACAATAGCGCACGGAAAAGGTTTCCTTACCTTCCCACCGTTTGGTTGGCGAGCTGTCGCATCCGATTGAATTGCTTCTTCATCTTGTATTTTCTGCGTTAACACCTACGAGGGGAAATATTCCGCATTATTTCTCTCAATACATATCTCCATTCTCCACAGAGGTGCAACACAAATTCCAATCTGCCATTTCCCCCTTTCCCTCATCGCAAGCTGCCAGTGCCAAAGAAGTATTCCACGATTACATATTTTCAATTGATATACATTTTTTACATCTATATTTGCCCCATTGCCTGTGCAGGGATGCTGGACCAGTTCACCGCGGGTACACACACACAGGCAGGGAGCGACAGCAGTGACAAGTAGCGGCTGCGCAGCAATGCACTGTGGGAAATGGAGTTTATTAGGACTGACTCCTAAAGAAAGAATTCGTTCTTGCCTGTTCCTGTGCGCTAAGGCTCGATTAGACTGGTCGAGCGTGTATTTATTGTGAATTTATCATTTTAAATTTTATTGTATTTTTGTGCGTGGATATCAGTAGTTGTCTATGGCAATACATTGAGAGGGAAGCTCAATTGAATATTGACTGAGAGACAGATTTAATTAATTTTTTAAAAAGTTTATGCTTATGTTGAAATAAATCACACTGTATCATATGACACCTTTAAAAAATAAAGGGGGGGTTGGGTGAGAGAACTGATTATTCATCCAAAAGTAATTGTAAACGTCCACTAACGGCTTTATTGCTGTGAGTCAGCCTTGTCAAAAAACCCCATCTAGTGTTCATTATGTACCAATGCAATGCAAAATGCAGCGCAATTCACTCTTTGGCTGCATTTGCACAATATCCCCATCTAGTGTCCGTTATGTCCCAATACAATCTAACTACGTTGAGTAAACAAACAATTTAAGATCTAATTTTAAGGGGGAAAAGTTAATAAATAGCATGAAAATACAAAACTTTGGTTGAAGTTCCTGTATTCATAATGCAAATGTTAAACATAGGAAGAATAACAGATGCATTTCTGAAATATATTTTCTGTCATATAATACTCGATTCAAATGTAGAACTAAAAGCATCAAGCATAAATGAGTCTATTTATTTGCCCTCCTTCTATAAGATAAAAGTAAGGGCAAGTTGTGACTTTGTTAATAGCCTGTTTGCTGTTTTTATGTTAACTGTCCAGAAGAGAGCAGTCTTGTCTTATAAACCACTTAAAACTTTCAGCACTATAGTGTGAAATAACAGTTTCAGTGTCATAACTTGTTCTGTTCCCACATTCAAACAAAGCTAACATGTGAGCTCAAATGTTTGGACTAACTAGACTATGGTGTAAGTTCATTTTCTGAGTTTATCACATGCATTTAGGGACCGCAAATTAAAATGTGTGATTAATAGTCACAGTGGCTGTTCGGACCACTGACCTTATGGCCTGTTTTTGAAAGAGAGCCGCTCTCCTCCTCCCTCTCTCCCTCTCTGCTTTAGGTGGTTCCTGCCTGATTTCCACAACGTGGACTGCATATATGTTTCCAGCAGCAAGTGCTTGGCCATTGGGCTCAGACATGTTTGGCTGCTGGACTACGGCTGTTCATGCTTGAAGTGTTTAAGTGATTAGAAGTGGCAAAAACTTGGTTTTACCCATTAGACTCAGTTTCTGGTTTGCTGGTGTATTGTGTCATATTCCCTGTGACCCCTAAACCTTGCAGTTACGGAACTGTAACAGTGGCATTTTCTGTATTGGCTGACTGCACTGTGCAAATCTTTATGAAAGAGAAACACTGTTATCAATAGTGACTACAACCTACAACGTAGTGTGCTTTTTAATGCCAATGGAATCCGGCTCTCTTGAAAATTTAAGATGATCCGATAAGCTTATGGATAAAGCTATGATAACAAAATGTGTCCTTGCATGTCCAGTTCACAGCACAGAGCAGTTAAAACCTCTCATCGGGAGTGATGCCCTCTGGCTTGGTGTCATAAGGCCTTAATGGACCAACAGGTGGGGTGCACGCTGTTGCCATAAGGTTCAGAGGCCTCAGGGAGTAAACGATACAGAGAAATAGCTGTTTTCTGCCCTCATTAATCTCATGTGTTGGAAATTGAGAGAGGCGGGGGGATTTTTCAGCCTTGATCTCAACCTTGTGACCTTGTCAGATCATTTGTTTTCATTAGTTCCCACTCAGATGAACTGGCCAGTTCCAGTTCAGACACCTACCCTGCCCCCCTAAAGAACGGAGGATTTTAAAGTATCTCCAGGGGTCTTCAAGCCTCTATAACCAGCCCCCAAAACGTACTGCTCCAGAGAGTCTCTGGACACTTCTAAATCAGTGTGGATGATTCCTCACATCCGCTAGCCTGTTTCGGAAAATCTTTTGCTGGTAATCCCTGCACAATGAACAGTGTGCCCTTGTGCAGAGAAACAGGAAGGGTGAACATAAACTTAAACCACAAGGGAACTCTAACGTTGAAGAAAACTATTAAAGAGCTCCCAGATTTATAATATTTTTGCAGCGTATGTAACATTAGTGCACAACAGGTAAAAAAATGACTTCTTCCTCTGGTCTCCTGCTGTTTGTGTCACTGAACGGCATGAATGAGGGTTCCTCCTCTCACTATAATGCGCCTTAGCTCGGCAGCTGGGGACTAATTGGCTCCCAGCTTGTCTAATGAAGCCTTCTCTCAGGTCATGACCTGTCCACCTGATGACCCACTGTTGCTACTGATGTGCAGTCTGCACTTTGACAGTGACCTGGGAAGACAGATGCCCCGTGGTTGCTTCACTATGGTGTAGTATCATAGTCACTCCTGCAGAACAACAGGACCTTTGCATGCAGTCACTGAAGGTGTTAGGTCTTGCTGGAAATGAACTAATGGCATGCGTTTGCTTTGTTCAAAACAAACAAAGGTGGGGAGGTAGGAAAGATCTAATGGCACGTTATAAGATCAGGTTAAAAGCTGCCCGGTCAACAAAGGGAAGATTGGTGGGACTGTCGCGCTTGTGTTTTATCTTCAGACACATAGCATCATATTACTTAGATCAATTAGTCCAGGCATGAGGGGTGGGATGCTACAAGCCTTTGGTCTCTCATTTAAGGAAAGTAATGCATTCATCAGGGAGGTGTGGGCAAGGCAACAGGTAAACACAGTGACCCTGCCTTCTCAGCCATCCCTTTAAACCAGAAGAATTCACAACTGTAAATTTTGACCCTGTTTATAACTGATATAAGGATCTGTGTCACATGGCTTCCAAATGCTTTTCTCTGGAGTTAATATGCTGCAGTTCTTGCCTCTTGGGTGTGGAAACAAAACATTCAGCACAGGTATTAACGTCAGCTTTTCAGGTAAGCCTGAGAGCCGAGGCCTGACTTTGTGGTGTGTCTTTAAAGGGTTACCTTGGGCCATAATGAGCCTCAGCAAGCCCAGCGCCAGGCCTAATGAAAACACTGTGACATCTGAGGGCGAAAAGGTATTAGATGTCTAAACTACGGGGGCTGTTTTAACATGCATCAAGTGACACAAAATGATGGTTATTACAAACACCTTTCAGACACACTAAATACAGGTCTGCTGGTGAGTAGGCCCGGAGTTGAGAGAAGCAAGCAGAGCACTAAACACTGGTAGTGTGTTGGACATGCAACACATAAAATAACATGAATATACTTTTTTTTGCTCTGGACCAAGCAGAATATGACTGTGGCACTTCAGCAGTGAAACACATGGGTTCTATTTATGCAGTAAGGTGTGTACTAAGAGGATGGTGCTATCATGTCAGCTACCAAGGTGTTATTTTTCACAGTGCATCACCTAAATCTTCTTGGATGGTAACCATGCTGTTTCGATGAAAATTAAACCCAAGAGCACCAAATGAGCTAAACACATGCAATTTCTCATCATCGTGGTTGGAAATAACCAGTCACATGTACGCTAATGAGCACTGTTACACTCGTGGTTTTAATCTGTGCCAAAAAAAAAACAAACCCCAGAGAGCTGCATTACTACTGTGCTACCAAAAATACTGAGAAATAAAAAAGGAAGTGAAACTCCTGTAATTACAAAAGTAATTAAAGCTGTAAAGGAAGCTACTGAGGTGAGTGAACATTAAAAAAAAAATGACGGGTACAATGGAAAGTTGTTGTTAAAGTAAAGAAACTAAAAAAATTATTTGGCTGTTGTAACATTTTTATGTCATTGCCTACTTACTCTTTTGCTTTACTAAACTGATCATTATGTGAGTTTCGTGACCAAGTGTCAGTTATAACAACCCAATATTATGTAAAAGGACTTAAGACATCCTTTATCATTTTAATAGTTGGTGCTTCACAAGAGTGACAGGTATTCGCCTGTGGCAAACTCAGTGATGTGTCTTACAGTAAGTTTTTGGCATGGTACACTTGGTCACCTTTTCTTTGCTAACTCAATAACTGTTTGGGTGTGGCGTGTTGCAGCTGTGGTGTATTGTGAATGCATTTGTAATTGGAGACTGCATGTATATACATGCAAGCACACAAAATGAAAGCTGGGTTTTGTTTGAAAGTGAAGCTCAATATGCACTAAATGTTGGCCTACCTTTTCTGTTTAGGGTATCAGTATGTGGAACTTTTAACCCGCATACAGTACTGTGCAAATGTCTTGAGTCACCCCTCATTTATTTTTATTTTGTTTCCAAGGAGCCAGACTTTCTTGTCATTTTGGAAAGGGGTCTCCTCCAAGTCGCTTAAAACTGACCTATGAATCATTCAGACATTAAAAAAGGGATGAACTAGTGTTGTTTCTATACATAAACAGACAACTTAGCAAAGAACCAGTTATAAATTGTCCAGCAGTCTATTGCAAAAACATGCAATTTGTTCCTATTTTTTAGTTGAATCTATGAAAAATGCCAAAGATAGCATAGTGTGACAGGCATAAAACAGTATTTTTGCATCAGCAAAGTAATCCCCAAAGAGCTATTAGCCAAAAACTTGGCATATCCGCCTGAGAACTGAGAAAAAAAATGGATCTTTCATTTAACTTTTTTTGTAAACACTACAGAGGACATAAGATCTCAGCGTGCAGTGCATCCTTAAAAAATTCAAGGAAACTAAACAAGTGGCGTAGAAAAGAAGACGTGGCAGGCCTAAAACACTGTGTCCAGCAGATCAACTGTATCTCTAAGTCATGTCCTTAAGAAACAGGAAGAAATCCAGAAAAAAATGAACCGAAGACCTGAGAGATGCATCTAGCCCTTCAGTTGATCCATCTCCTGTTAACCAAAGCCTCATCAGAAATTGTCACAGTGGAAGGGTGGCTGTCAAGAAACTATTCTTTAGAAAGGGAACAGGGAGCAAAGGCAGTGGTCTGCCAAATTAAACAAGAACTGGATTGAAAATCAATGGCAGCAGGTCTGATGGAGTGGTGTAATTGTAAGGTAATTGGTTGAAATTTTAATAATATGCACAGAGGAAGGAACAGTGAGTGTCTACAGCCATTTGTAAAACATGGTGGAGGTGCTGTCATGGTTTGCAGCTGGATTTCAGCCAGTGGTGGAGATCTTGTCAAAATTGATGGAATTATGAATGCAAAAATGTACCATCAGATTCGGATCCCCAGTAAAATACCACCTGTGTTAGCCCTGCGACAGGCTGGTGACCCGAACATTGTGTACCCTGCCTCTTGCCCTGTGTCAGCTGGGATAGGCTCCAGCCCCCCCCCCCCCCCGCGACCCTGAACAGGATAAGTGGAAGAGAATGGATGGCTGGACAGCACCAGTCAAAAGTTTGGACACACCTTCTCATTCAGTGGGTCTTTTATTATTTAAAAATTGTCTGACCCCAAACACACCTCCAGGCTATGTAAGGGCTATTTGACCAAGAAAGAGGGTGATGGAGTGTTGCGTCAGATGACCTGGCTTCCACAATCACCTGATCTAAACCCAACTGAGATTGTTTGGGATAAGTTGGACCGCAGAGTGAAGGCAAAGCAGCCAACAAGTGCTCGGCACCTCTGGAAACTCCTTCAAGACTGTTGGAAAACCATTTCAGGTGATCACCTCATGAAGCTGACTGAGAGAATGCCAAGAGTGTGCAAAGCTGTAATCAAAGCAAAAGGTGCAGAGTTTGAAGAATCTAAAATCTAAAACATATTTAGGTTTGTTTAACACTTTTAAGTTTGCTACATGATTCCTTATGTGTTCCTTCATAGTCTGGATGACTTTAGTATTAATTTACAATGTAGGAAAAAAAAATAAAAATAAGAACAATGAATGATACAGTGTGTCCAAACTTTTGACTGGTACTGTATGTTAAATTATAGGCCTGTAAACTGAAACATAATGAAATTATTACCCAGTTTTATTTTCTCTTACATAGCTTTAAGTTTATTAATAGCTTCTCATTCTTATTACATGCTTGTGAAGGAGCATATAATAAGAAATGCATACAGTGTCTTTTTCTGGATTGAGTTCAAATGTGCAATAGATATTTAAAATTGTGTTTATTTTTGATTGAAGGTTTGATGAGCATGGGAAGTTTATGTAGCTATAACTGTACTTGTCATTAATTTAAATATTTGCAGATGACTACAGCATGAATCATTTTTTTAACATCAACAGGGCGATCTGTCTTAGAGAATCTCAGCCTTTGCCTACAGAAGTAAATGAAATTCACTCATTATTATGAGAGAGACTGCAGCTGTAACTCCACACATAGATATTGTTGCAGGTTTAAATGGTTCATCATTTGTGTAAAAAAAAAAATTATCCCACCAGATCACTCACACCCACAACCACACACACACAGAAGACTTTTGATATGAGACCAACACTCAGAAACCAAGGCCTTCAGGCAGCCTTGGCATTTTATGGATCTGAAAGACAGATTGAGCTCAGATGGTTCAGGATTTATGATGCAAGGCGAGCAACCTGAGGGACAAGCCAACTCCTCCCTGTGCTGGCAGCCACTAGTGATAGAGAGATTTACAGTGGGGATATTACAGCTGATTGCTCATAAACCATGGGAAAAGTCAAATGTACAGTGAGCAAACTAATTTTGAAGTCTTTTTCAGAGCCTGGAGCTGAGTTAAAGTGTTGGATCTTTGGAGTATATTTTTTGGAAAAATAGCTCAAAACTTTGATCTAACAAAACTATAATAAAGTTGGTTTTTGGTGTTTGTCTACACTCAATACTGTAGTATGTACAGTAAATCTGGAAAAGGTTGTATTTTCAAATGGCTGTCAAAACCCTGTGAAATATGCTTACACTGCACAGATTTGTAGGGCACTGGTGTGTTTATACAATGCTAATGAGCGTGGTTAGCCCCGCTGAGAGAGTTCATGATTGTTAATGCTATATTTGTGTTGGCTTCATGCTGCTCCTTCATGCTTTAAGACAGGACTGGTATATTATTAAAATGAATGTTTTTGTGGACATATAGCTGCATAGAATCAAGTTTGCGTGTTTGTCTTCTTTCCCCGGGTTTGTTTTCCAAAGCCTGAACTTAATGTAAAAATCAACCTCTTTGTCCTGTTGAGAGTTCAGGAATGTAGAAAGCATCATCCTCGGTGAAGAGCTTAGGTGACAGACTGACCTTATTTCTCTCAACCCTGAGCTGAACTCCATTAAGGGCTGCCTCAAGTCTGTAATTTTACCGACAGCCTCTTATCGTGTTTGTCTTGTCTCTTCCTCAGGGGGTTGACTGCTTGCCCACAGACAAGCTTTACTTCATTTCAGCTGGCTCTCCACAGAGAACACAATCAACAGATGACATCCGTGACTGGATAAAAGTTCAACTGGAAGACTAAAAATTCACTTTGTACATCTCTAATGAGTGCATTTCAGAGAAAAATAGCATGCACGATGAATTTAAGCGGTTTGCCTGGAAATGTCTTGAGTTAGTTGCTTAATCGATGGAGTGATTGCATGCATGCTAAAATTTACTTTATGAGACTGTGAGGATCATTTGCTGCTCAGAAGGAATTTCTCATCCTTAGTACCACTATAAAAGATAATCTTACTGTTCAAATCAAAGAAGGTATTGTTAAACTTTGGGCACCATTTTTGACCGTGATTGATTTGCATTGTGATGGCGGTATATTATTTTACTTACGCGCATTAATTCAGTGGTTGGATACAACATTCTTGTATAATTTTCTTGCTGAACTAGTATTTGAAATCAGATCAACTTGATGAGCACAAGATGTTTTTGAATATACCCCAAAATGTATATTCCAGTACTGCAAATGCTTAGCCCAGCTTAGCAGGTCAAGGTAGTTCTTAGCCCTACCTTCATACAGAACATCCGGTCGTACAGGTAGACTAACAGAATAACGTGCAATTTTCCTGAACCCTCCTCTGATTGACTTTGTGCTTTCTGCTTGCAGTGACAGAGGATGCCTGAGGCACTGTGGCCACACAGCCTTCTCATCTTAGCCCAGATCAAAGGGATCCTGTCCAGTCTGACAGGAGCCAAGTCCTCGATGAAGACACTGACGAACTTGGAGCTGGAAACTTGGTCAGCACCATGGGTGGCATGAGGCTATATTGGTAACCCTGCACGAGGATGCTTTGGATAGAGGAGAGATGCTTAAAACATCTGAAGCGAGATCCATATGAACTCCTAATCTGAAAATGATGAGGGAGATAAAAGAGGACCTGGAGATGAAGCATGCCAGGAATGTTGAAGCAAAAGCATAGGGAAGGAGAGGTGGTGGAAGTGTGGAGCGAAATGCGTCTTTAGAGGACCTCCGCCCAGACGGAGCTTCAATGGGAAATTTTTCTTGGCCACAGCCCAGCTTTCTTGTGACCTCAGAGTGCTGCCGACGTACCCTTTTGGAAAATAAACACTGGCTGAGATTTCAGATCAAAAAATGAAGTTACAGAATTGAAATGAATTGCCTATGTGACACTAAATGTAGCATGTGCTTTGAAGAAACATAAAAAAGTGAACATAATTTAAAGAGATTAGTGAAAACTCAAGTACAACAGATTATTTATCTACAAACTTTGGAGGTTGTGTTAAAAAAGAATGAAATTGCACACTTTCCATGTCGTCCTGTGAAGCATGTTAAATAAGGTAATAAATGCAATTCTTTTTACACCATAAATGGCAGAACTAAAATTTTTTTTTGAGTATAACTCATAATGTTTTCATGCATATCCAATAAACCTGTGATGTGCATGTTAGGAAAACTCTAAACTTCCATTTTTAATTTACAGAAAGCCACCCTTGGTTTCCCTCCTTTATTTATAACTGGCTTCACCAGTTTGACTCACAACCCTGGCATCTGATGTGCTCTGCTTTCAAAAGGCCACATCGTAAATTCCTAGACCTTGATATTTTCCCTAATTTCCCCCAGGACTATAATGATGCAGGCTTCTTTGTTGAAAGCACCTGTTCTCTGCTCAAATAATGGGCTACATTTTCATCCAGGATATACTCCCTAAGGGACACTGCAAGCCTTCCACTTGAGGGTATCTTGTTGCCACCATTGCCAATGAGTGTTCACTGCAACCCTTTGAACACTACAAGTCAGTTGTGCTCTCTGGCTCATAGAATCTGTTTTTGGAAGTGGTCAAATGGCAAGGTCGTGTTATCTTTTGATGTTTTTTTTTTTTTATCTGTGTACATTATGATGAAGCAGTCATCAGGGTCTGACATATACCCTCAGTATGAATGTCTCAGGGGGTTACTTCACAGAAAGCAAGAGCCATATACATTCCACAGTATCTCCTATCCACGTGTCACTCTTTGTTTTCTTCAGAATTATGCAAGTCAGATGCGCTCACTCTGAAGCAGCTGGTGAAATTACGATAAGATGTGAATGAAAGTCTTCCTAAAAAAATAAATGAAATTTCGATTATACTCAGATATCAAAGTTAGTCAGTTGATTTGTTAGCTTGTTAACTAGTAAGCAGAAGTCACCAGTGGAGGTGCTGTCTTCTAACTCTGGACATTAAAACATATCCTACCCCAAATCTCCTACCATGACATAAACTAACATGCTGAGAAATTAATATATTTTTCTAAATATTTAAATATTTGGCTCATAAAATTTCAATTCAGTTCAACTGTCAGTGCCTCAAGGCAATTTGTGCTGTAAGACAAAGACCCTACAATATTAAAGATAAATCCTCAACAATAAGACAGCTCCCTATGAGCAGCACTTGGCCACAGTGGGAAGGAAGAACTCCCTTTAAACAGGAAGAGATCTCTGGCAGAACCAGGTTTCAGGGAGGAGCAGCCATCTGCTGTGGGGGTGGTGAGGTGTAAGAGAAGATGAAAAAAAAAAACCTAAGGAGACAGGACAAAACACAAACCGTGGAAGAGAGTGGACAAAAATTTAATGACAATTAAACTTTTCAAGACTTTACAGAGCTGCAAATGAGAACATCATAGCTGTCAATTTGGACGTTAAACGATTGAGTATTATTTTTACACATGTCTTTGGAATATTAAATCATCAAACAAAAAGGGTATACCTAACCAGGAGGTTTAAACCAAGAACCGTCTTGTTTTGAAGTAAAGACCAAACGCTGCTGCCTCAACATCATGCCTAAACCAAACACTGTCTGGGGTTTGTGTATGAAAAGGAGTAATAATAATAATCTAAATTAAAACAAGGAAATTAAGAAGTAAAATAAATAAATAAATAAAATAGAAAGAAAAAAGCCAGGCATGATCACAGTTAATGTGGATCAAGTAAATAAGACCTACAGGAGTCAAAGTAGACCCTTCATTTACTCAGCTGCTGTGATCCCTATATTGAAATGTAACTCTTTAATTCCACTTTAAAGGCCCGTCAATAACACACTTTATTTACTATTAAGTCTTTAGAACATGCTATTTGATGGTTCGTTTGTGTGGACGTTTCCAGGTTATAGCAGTCATTTTCTTAGTGGTCATTAAGACCTGAAAGCAGTGTAAATTTTTAACTTTTAGTAACATGAAGTGAAGATATGTAAATCAGAATCAAAGCTGGCATAGTTAATGCAAAAGTATCTGACCTCATTTAAAATACATTTGAAAGTGAGGCGCTAAAGCTGTATCATAGCAGATACTGCAACCTTGATAATGAACTGCTAACCATCTGGATATTGGGGGAAGAAAAAAAAAATCACACAACTCCGATGATTCCGGGAATTCACAGACTTTTTTGATACTTGTGAAACAACTTCTGGGGTGACTCGAATACTCTCAATACCTTTCCTTTGTGAGTTCTTTGTTGATAAGTTCCGGCGCAAACCAGCAAAGCAAAAGGCTATGGTCTATGTACATCACAATACATGAAATGTCCTTATAAAATGAAAGAAGATCAAAACAACTACACTGTGTTAAATTGTGCTTTTCATTTGCCTAAGAGGAGAAATGAGACAGAGACTATATCCACATGCCCCTCTAACTGCATAAATACTCTAAAAAAAATGTGCAAATAGCATGAATGTCTCTGCATCTTTTTTCTGTTATTATAGCCACATTAAAAAACATTAAAAGAGCAAACAGTGTAATAGGATTTTTAGCTTGTGCAGGACTTGGCAGAGCCAGAACATCTAAGCCTGCCTGAGCTTTCCAACCTGTCAAAAGGCTGCTTCCATGTCCAGAAGGACATCAGTAAAGGATAAGACTTTTTCTACAGGATCAAGTGAGGAAATCCGCTCAGGCTACGGTGGCTTTTCCTTAAGAGAAGATAAGATGGTCTGTAGCACGGCTCCAGAGAATTTATAGACAGTGTAAATGGCCTTTGCTAGAGTTGAAGACCTTGAAGGAGGACTAATGGAGTCAGAGAAGTGTCTTGATCTGCCTCTCAGCTTACCTAATAACCCTGTCATTAGATTGAAGGCTTTGCGTGTGTGAGATCTTGGTCATCCCTGCTGTTGTTTGCGTTTCTTTGATTTTTCTAGGACAGAGTGCCGGACGAGCTCATCCATCAGTCGACTTTACCCTCTAATTGGGTCAGATCTCTGACATCTGCAGGTCACTCTAGTGACTCTTGTGCATTTTGATGTATTTCTGTGTTTGTATTTTACTATATGTTCATATGAGGTATTACCACAGACGGCACACAGAATGTACAACTGAGCACACACAAGAGCACAGATGGCTTACATCTCCACCTGCTTCCCTCTTTCTTCACACAACTGTTGGCACTGTGAAAAGAGGTTTCTGAAAAGATGTTGACAGGACAAAGTGATAAGCAAGCACACGCTCTAGCAGCACCATTGAAGTTCTATTGTGCAGCCAGATGTGTAATAAGATTCAGCTTTAGGGTTTTTTTTTTCACCTGGCAATAAAGTAACAGCACGCTTCACTAATGTGAACAGTCACAGTGTTAAATGATGCTATATTTGAGCTATCTACTTTCCTTAATTGCATTATAATGGCAGACTGGCAACCCAAATACACAAAGGTAAGATCAGGTTGTGTTAGTTTCCCCCATGTTACAGGGGGAAACACACACACTGACTTCCATGAATGCACTAGGAGTGTGTGCTGAGACACAGGTCTTTATTTGACTGTCTGGCTTTCATGTATGAGCTGGGTGCTGTTTATGTCATGTGTTTAGGCTGCAGAATAGAAGTCTGTTAACACAGTCCAGGATGTGTAGAGAAAAGTCAAGCGCTCCCTTTAGTGTGTCCACTTTATTTTTCATCACCCCTTGTGAAATGACACAGAGTGCAGAGTGCATGTGTGTCTGTGAGGGTTTTTTTTTTTATTGTGAAGGATGACAGATGGAACAAATTAACACACGCTTTTATAGAACTCTAAAGAAAAAACAAAAAGCAAAAAACAAAACTGTGCCTGCTTGTGCTGTGTGTGTGTGTGTGTGTGTGTGTGCTTGTGTGCATCTGTGTGTATCCTCCCTCAGGTGTCTTTTGTTCTAACTCTAGGTTTCATCCTTCCAAAACTCTGCTTTACTTTGAAGTCTGTCAATCCCCCAGCATGCAGACAGAAAGGAGACCTTAGAAACAGCTAACAATAGGGATTATGTCCTCTTTGAAAACTGTGCTATAGTGTGTCTCAACCTTAAACAAGTGCAAAGAAGTAGTCCTTCAAATGACCAATATAATAATAATAATAATAATAATAATAATAATAATAATAATAATAATAATTTGTTTTTATTGTTATTTCAATTAAATTACTAGTGATTTAGCCATAAATCTAGAAAGAAGCTGTAATATTGATTATATTAAAACATATGAGTGTTCTTGAGGGGCTATTGCTTTGATACATTATGTATTAGTGCTGATCTTTCTTTCTTTCTTTGGATCCCCATTGGCAAAGGCTTTAGTCTTGGCTAGTCTCCCAGGGGTCCTTCACAAACATAAATACACATACAGCCTACATTCATTTATACATAAACATCATAAAACAAACTGGCTGAAGTTCATAAAAGAGACCTTAAGAGGTCATCTATTAACAGCACATTAATATCAAAAACAATACTAAACAGGATATATACTAAATCTGTGTTGTTTCATAATGAATTACTAATTATTTAATCCAAAGGGTTGAAATATGACTGGATTCTGGTTCAGACTATCAATCTATAAGAGTATAAGGACTATAAGAAATCTGCAGGAAACACCCACTGTTCAAACAAGGCCAAATACTATGCCTTTTCTGTTAATTTCAGACTTCAATTCAAGGTTCATTTTTCAGTTGCATACATAATAATACTCGATCTAGTAAGGACTGCAGTGCCCCTCTTACTGTCTTGGACGTGGGCCTATCCTGTAATTTGGAGGCAAACATAGGAGGCTCATGAGCCAATGCAGCTCACCCGGGTTTTCCAGCCTATTAAAACTTGCCCTTTGGTTCACCTAGGCTGCATTCAGGCCCCACAAAACACAGCAAAACCATTTTTTAACCGGAAATGATGGCATGTTAAAAAAAAAAAAAAAGTTATATTCCCCAAGCATACCACCTATGGCTGTTGTGTGCATTGCCTTTTTATGCGGTGTGGTTTATATATGCATTGCTGTGTGATATGGTAACTTTTCTAGCACTCCCACCAAGTGTGAGCACACGTACGTCCAAGCCCATTGGTGGCTTTCAAGGAAACATTTCATTCATCCCGGAAAACAGAACAAAACACCATACACCGTGTTCAGGTTTGAACGTGCCCTTGGCCTCTCTCTGCCATCCACCTGGCATCGGCCTTCTTCTGTGTTTGCAAATCCAACAATTCAATTCAACACATATAACATGCATCCACTCCCTGGCTGAACTGCTGGCATTTGGTTTAAGTTTGAATAAATTCCATTTTACATAAGTAAATGTCTCTGGCTTTTCACTCTCTTTGAGCCAATTTGTGACAGGGTACATTACATAAGAAAACTAATTTATCCCACTTTTATTCTGTTTATCTGGCACTCCTCCATACAAGTGTTCTAGTGTGTTTACACTTGGCAGAAACAGACTGAATTTGTCAGCAGAACTTCAGCTTCAGCCAAGTAAGATAAACACATTGTATCTCTTTCAAAACAAAAGTGTAGTAATTTGGTCACTGTTGTATTTTGTGGACAATTTTCCCATATTGTGAGCTCTGAGTGTGGAAAATGTCTCAGAGACATATCCACAAAACAATGGCTTTACCCTCTTTCATTTGCAGCTCACATGAAAAACCTGTTCGGACTTTAACTTTAAAGCTGATGCTTCAACACTTGAACTCAACAGTTCAACTTCCACTCGGAGTTACAAGTACACAGAGCAAAGATAAACACAATCTGTACACAAAGTGGAAAGGGCAAACCACAAGTGTATAGCTCCAACCAAACCCCTTGGTGCACACATTTTCCTAAACAGGTTATCTTGTGCTCGTGCACTGTGGAAATGCAGCTATTGGGACTAGAAAATACACACACAGTTGCACACCACTCGCATATAATATATAGCAGTGCCTGAGAGATGAGATAAGGGGCTTAGATGAAGGGGGCAGGGTGGTCTCTGGCGAAACTCTGAGTGACATAGCAGCTCTGGGGTAATCTTGCTAATCCTCTGCTAGCTCAGGGGTGCAGTGGGACTGGAGGCCTTTGACCCTGCACCAGCAGGAGGTGCTAACACAAACACACAGACCAAATTTTTGCTCTTTCAAATTCATAATCACACATCTTTGTCGTTGCTGTGACTTGCCCCCCACACCCTTAAAGAGTAAATGATTAACTTTTATGGATCGTGAAACCGTTTGTTTGTGTGGAACTACACGTTCAAATTTCTGTGGAATTAGAAAGGCCGTTAGGAATCACTGTGAGGCTTATTAACTGTGACTCACTCAGCCGGCTATCCCACAGAAATGTGTTAACAAACAGCTGATCCTTAATGCATATTTTCGCTGTGTCAGTGGATTGCATGCTGTTGTCAAGGAGTTATAAAGTTACAATAACTGCGATGTTTTGATCTCTCTTGACAGAAGCACGGGTACAGTACCGTATTTTCGTTTGATCAGTAGATATTTAAAAATCAAAATCTATTTTCTATGTATCTGTTCATTTCAAAATTAAAAATAAATAAATAAATCTATGAGATCCAAATTGTTTGCTGATTTACCTGGTGATTTCCTGCGTTAAACCACGCACGGGGTTTAAATGATATATAAATTAAATTGTGCATTACGCCAAATAGAGATATGTAATTATAAAAAATGATCTTCATCCTGTCATAATAATAATAATAATAATAATAATAATAATAATAATAATAATAATAATAATAATAATAATAATAATAATAAAAGAAGACACATTTTGCCTTTAACAAAATAGAGGTCATCCGCTCCCGTGTTTACCATTAGAGGGTGAAGTTCGTTCCTGATGTTTTTGAGCTTATTCGACGTTCAGCGTGTCATCTGTATCAAAGTCGACAAGGTCTGATAGAAAACGCCGGAATCTGAGCTTTCAAAATAAAAGTCAAGTGATGGGTTACAGACGAGCGGTTTCTGGCTGACTTCCACTGTGCATGAAGTAGAAAAAAAAGTCTGAATATGTCACAGCTCTTGCAACATTTAAATGTGCAGAACAATTTATTTGTGTTATATTTTTTAAATAATATTGTTGTCTGTAATATGCTTTTTGACCACCGGGATGAAGGTCACAACCCAAAATGCGCTGATCTAGTAATAACGTTGTTCCGAGCATTACGAGTGTTGCTGAAGATTAAAGCTGTATTATGCAGAGCATGTATGCAGATTAAGAAAAACCTAAAGTTTTGTATGAAAACACAGCAAGCACAAATATCCATGGGGTTGCAACCCTTGGCACATATTGGGACGTAATTTTAAATCTGAGCTTAAATTCTGATCTCTATGTGCAGTACTACATATATGCTATTATTATATATTTTATAGATATGAATAACATATATGTTAATCATACTAAAATTTGCATACATAAAAATTTTTCTGTCATCGATTTAGGGTTATAATCTGGTCCACTGTCTATGGAATGCGGTGAAGTAGTAAAATGTAGCAGTAAATGTATAAAAACAAAATGCAATATGCGGAAAAATGTTTTAAAAAATGGTGTGGCGTGCGAGTTTACTTTGAAATGTATATCGGAAGTGATAATTCCCATGCTTGACGCTGTTGAGTGATGATAACTTGGTGCTTCAGCGTGAGCGCTCAGACGCTCAGAGCCAGTGATGGGAGGCAAGCTGGTCCCTGACGCGCGTATCACTCAACTGGTGATATATATTTCACTGCCATTGTTTCCCAGTTTTTTTTTTATGTCTATTTTGAATTAAAATATTCTTGCAGTTATTATAGTGGAACTAGGTGATTATATGCAGTTCAGTTTCACTTTCCGCGTTGGCTTTATGCTAATTTATGTTTTGGGAAATTGCGCAGCGGTCGTCCAGGAGCTGAACCATGGCAGAGGAGTGAGGGAGCTTTGTCAAAATGCAAAGTAACTGGAATACAACTTTTTTACGGCGGTCCTATGGAATATAGTCCAATTGTACACAGTCTACATGTTGTGCCATCATCCCACGTGAAAAACAAACTCTTTGTATTTTGCATAATGCTGTCCCTTTGGGTGTATATGATATATTGTTGTGTTGGCTACTGCTCGACTGTTCCAAACCTGGCGTACGGCTCGGTGAACAGACACGAAAACCACGCAGAAGTTGACAACCAGGAGTCCTCTTTAGGGGCGTCCAGGGACTTACTGAATAACGAAAACGAGTTGGACAGCAGAGGAGACGACTGGGATGAAATTAGAGGCGAGGCGAAGGCGTTGGATGATAATGCCATGTCAAGTTTCCTCAATGAGTCGGAAAGTAAAAAGTTGCCCCAGGCAATCATCATCGGGGTGAAGAAAGGAGGGACCCGGGCGCTGCTGGAGTTTCTGCGCCTGCACCCAGACATCCGGGCGGTGGGCGCGGAGCCGCACTTCTTCGACCGCAACTACGACAAGGGGCTGGAGTGGTACAGGTAGCCTACAGCTCACTAATATAATACTGAAAACCACCTATCACGCACACGCTCGCTACTAAAACACGCTGTGGCTCATTTTCCTAAAGGCGCGTTGAAACGTGGGCTTCTTGTGGGGACAATTGTGCTCAAGAGAATCGTAATTATTTAAGTTTTCATTGCTGTGACTGATTGTCTAAGTCCAGTTTTATTTTTATTTTTTTTAAAAGTCACCCCCCTTTATTAAAGTTACAGTTACATCCACATTTTAACTAAAACCTTAACGTCTATCCTCACTTAACTAAAAATTACGCCATTAAATTATTATGACAGGTAGCCTCATGACATCAGCTGTGATAATCGAGTTATGTGTGGAAGTTGATAAGACAAGAAGGATTAATTAAATGAGGGCAAAGAACAAGGATTCTGTGCGGTGCGTGTTTTTTTTCTTACAGTCAAACTCAAGTAACACTTAGCTGCTGCTAGATTTTCATTTACTGATGAATAAAAAAAAATTATTCTGTCACACGGAGCCTGTGTAGTGTAGTGAAGTGTGTGTAGTGTAGTGTGTGTAGAGTGTGATGGCCTCGGGTTAAACATGTTCGCAGTTTGTCATGCTGATTGCGAAACATGAAAGAGGAATATGTAATGCAAAATATCCATTTTTGAGTAGCAGAGAGTTCACGGGAGATAACACCATGCAGGTTTATTGCTACTGACTGAAACTCAGCCACGGGTTTATCCACAAAATAAATGCTGCTGGTAAGATGATACTTGTTACCTCCCGTCATAGCACTATCTACAGTACTGTACGAACTGTCTGTGTACCAGTATGAAGAGCAGGTTCGGGCTTTTAACATACAAATGGGCACACTTTTACAGCTTTAACAATTTCCAGTGCAGTCAAACCTTTAATGTACTTCAAGTACTCAGATAAGTTGCACCATATGAATTCACATTCGCGTTTTTAATTTATTTTGTTTGGCAGCTTTTCCCAGTCGTGTCCATTTACACAAAGGACAATTGATTTGTGCTTGTTTGCATGACCCTGACTGACGATTCGTGGAATTTTTCTACATCTATCAGTGGATCTTGACTTTCGCTGGCTCTCCAACAAGAAGAGAGGGCACCAGGGAGAAAATGATATTCCAAGGCTTCCATTTAGACTTGACCTGAACTCTGGATGCGGTTCAGAGTAATAGCCTTTGGTTTATAGCTGGGAGTCAGCAATTTACATAAAACTGTCATCCTTTAGCCGCCTGAAGTGAGATTCAGCTTTCAAGAATTTCCATTCTGTTGATTAATTTGCAGTAATTTTGTTTGGGATCCTCAATCCAAATAGAGGTTATCGTCACAGATCTGTGGTTGCGTTACACTTTGAGCGTTGTGTAATGCAACGTTTTTACTGTATTCTGTGTCATGGCCAGTGTGAGCTCTTTACTATCACCTCAGCTGCATAATAACAATGCACTACTCTTAGTGGAAAAAGAAAATACTGTAGAATGGCACTGAGTGCTTTAGATCAGGCAGTCACATTGTTAATAAGTGATAATAGGAGATACTGCTGCTTCAGGTGTCCATTTGACTGAGCCCAGGGATTAACAGGCAATGTCAAAGGATGTAGACACTGTTTCAAAGCTGGCTCCATAATGCTACAATAGGGGAAGTGAAGCATTGTTCAAAGGACTTCTTGCCTAAGCTCCTTTGAGAATTTCCGGACAGGTTTAGGGCATTTTTGGATGATCAGTCTGCAGAGAAATGCTTTTGTCCATCTTAGCAGACTGTCAGAAATAAAACGAAACCGTCCTGTGCTTGAGCACGTATTAGTCTTCATCCTGTTATAATCCACAACTAGGTAACATGTGTCAGGAATAAGTGATGGCTAAAAAAAAAGGAGATGCCAGCATTAAAGATGGAGAGGATTTAATGTTATGTAAGTAATAGTCAAAAATAAAAATCTTTTATAAATAACTGAGACATGCTTGCTTCTTGTTCACAGTGACAGTTACACAGTAAACACACAGCTAGTGAATGTGAGAAACAGTTTGATCTTGAGGACATTTAATGCATAATGAAGACTTCTTTTTCCAGAGAGGTGATCTCGCTAATTAAAATAACTCAGCTTGAGTTGTCACAGTGAGATCCCTGTGCCACAAATTGACCCCCTTGCAGCAGAGCCCTGTGACATCAAGTCAGTCCTTAATGATCATTTAGTGATGCTCAACCCCCCCCCCCAAAAAAACTGGGCTGCCTTTAAGGAGTAGTGCATTGTCGCTGGTTGATTTTTTTAAACCTATATCATGTGTTAATACATCAGAAATTTTGCCAAAAAAAAATATCATCATACATTCTTATATCCTCACTGATCAAAAGTAAGTCTTTTCATAAAGCCAGGAAGAGGCATCTGCTGACTTGTTGGCCCATATGTTTCACTTCATTACTCACTGACTAATGGTGAGCAGCAACTTGGGGAGAGGTGCATTCTGCTGGTTGGGCTTATCAGCTCCCGGGGTGGCATTGAGTTGTGCCCGCACCATTTATCTGCTGTGATTGGTGTGTTCCATTCTGTTGGAGGTCTGTTGTGTCCGTCCCTCTGGAGCCCCACATAAAGGAGGGGCCCTCGCCCAGCAGGAGACCAACCACAATATAGCATGTTTTCACTCTAAGGCAGAAAAAGAGAAGCAGACATACAATACTGCATGCTTACTCAGACAGCGCGCAGGAGGCAACTCCCAAAAGCCGTGGGAATGGCTTCTTCCTTGTCTCCTCCATTCTTTAGTAACAACACAATTCTAACTTCCTCCTATAATGTCTTTTAAGACAGGTTAACATGTACTGAATGCACTCATCAAGGTCTTCTGGACTCTATATGGTAGATGTGACTTAATTGCGGTAATCATGTTTTTCCTCTTGAGGTTCCAAATATAGAACAATGAAGAGCTTTCTTACTAATTAATGGAGGGCATCGGAGAACGGGCTAATCCTCCTCGGAGCCCCAAGGGAGCTTACTGCAGCCCAGTGGCAGATAGAGGGCAGTAAATTTAAAGTGAGTCTTTTCTTACTTTTGCGCAACGGAGTGCCATGAAAAGGGATGTTGGAGAACCCCTGAGGACTGCATTAACCCTGACAATAAAAGAGCAGACAATTAGTGTGAAACATGTTTTCTCTGCCTTCACTTTGTATGCAAATGTGCTCAGAAGGGTGAAAGTGCCCTTTGACGAAGCCCAGCAGGAGTTCATCAGGAAGAGCATTCATTGGAACCCGCCCAAGAAAAGACTCAAACACTACGCTTAAGCTTTTTTAGCATGAAAGTTGACTTTCAGAGATCTCTGTGCAAAAACTTGCATTTCCCAGGAGCAGATTTATTTAAATCCACTAGTGTTTTTTTGCTCACTCGGCACTTTTAGCTGCAAGGACACATGAGAATTGGTCTAAGTGAGAGAGTTCTCGATGAAGTTATCTCCCAGCTTAAAATGATGCGTCAGCACCCTGCGAGCAAAGAAGGGAAATGCGTGTTGACACTGAGATGCTTCACACAAGCTAGCTATTTCAAACTGATTTTTTTTTCTTTGCAAACCATGAAACCTTGAACTTTAAGAACTAAATAAACATTTTTTTGTTTTTGTGTGTTTTTTTTTTTTTTTTACTAGCAATTCCTAGAATAAATCATCTAAATTGTCAATACGAGTAATGTGCGGCATCCCCTCCCTATTCCAGAGATTGGAGGAGCTTAATTTTCTGCAACAACCTCCCGGGCTTTTTCTTGAGGCAATTTGTCAAACCAAAGCACTTATTACAGCACTTTGGAAACACTGAAACAAAACAAGTTCACTCCATTATATCCCCATGAGTTGTTGACTTCCTCATCTCTCTTTTTTGTAGTTTCTTCAGGGGAAAATCTGTTGTTTCCTGAATCTGTCTTTCACTCTGCTGCAGAGACTCCCTGACAGAAAGTCAGGGCAACTTTAGAAACAGCCAATCTGCCTCAGCCATCTTTGTTTTTCTTCTTTGAAGTCTTGTTTGCTTTTTCTGATCCTCTCAAACCACCATGCATTATGTTTGCTTTTTTTCTGATCCTCTCCAACCACAATGCATCTGTGGGGAATAGTCTAATTGTTCCAGATATTACATATGCCAGAAATATAGATGGAATACAATAGTGGATTTCTGGTCTACTAAATAGTAACTCTCAGATTCCATTTAAATGTTTTAATCTACACTAGTTCCTTAATATTACTGCTCAAAGCAGTGCAAGAATAAGTTGACAGTGCTCTCATATATTGATATCATATACAGCAGCTGTGCAAAACCAAATGCAATAGGCTCTTGACAGGTTTATGCTCATTCACAGTC